>CAUYRH010155852.1:0-50194 GCA_963574655.1 Perodicticus potto | reverse complement strand
CATGTCTGGAAAGTTCTCTTTCATAATCTCATAAAGAAGAGACTCTGTGCCTTGTGACACCACTTCATCGTTTTCAGGTATCCCTATAAGGTGAATATTGGTTTTCTTCGAGTTATCCCAGAGCTGTCTGAGAGAATGATCTGTTTTTGCCTTCCTGAAAGTTCCATTCTCTTCCTCTTTGGAAGTTTGGGAGTGTTTGAAAGCTTTGTCTTCCATGTCAGAAATCCTTTCTTCTGCTTGCTCCATTCTGTTACTTAGGGATTCTACTGTATTTCTCAGATCTTTGAGGGCTACAACTTCTTGTCTCAATGTGTCAAAATCTTTGGTCATTTTGTCTTTGAATTCGTTAAATTCTTGAGACATATTTTGGGTCATCTTTTGGATGACTGCCTGAAATTCTAATTCCATCTTTTCCTCCATTCTGCTGATCTTATTTGCTATCCAGACTCTGAATTCGATTTCTGACATCTCAGCCATTTGCTTATGCAACGGATCTTTTGCTGTATCTACCTTGTTGTTCCTTGGGGGAGTTGAATATTCTGATTATTCATATTGCCAGAGTTTTTCTGTTGATTCCTCCTCATGATTATTTTTCACTGTTGCCTATGACCATCCTCAGAGTTGGGGAGGTGTCTCTCCCAGGTTACTTTACATTTTTAAAAAGCATTACTCTTTAAATGATATTCATTCTTCAGGTAATGAATAATTTAGATTCATTTAGAAACTTTTATGGAACATTTTTTGTGTTCCAGAAACTGTGCTCATGGCTATTGATACAAATTTGAACAGTAGACAAGTCTTGTTTGCAAGGCATTTATAGACTAATAGGAAAAATGTATGTGCAAACAAATTACGCCAGTGGAGTATAATAAATGTGACAAGGAGGTAAGTAATAGGTATTGGGTTGGCACATGCACAAGGGAGTGGGTAGTTGTTTGGGTGGCTCAGGGAAGCTTCTACAGATGGGAGCTGTCTTTCAGAATGAGTAGGAGTTTATCAGAAGCAGGAACTAGGAGAAGGGATGACAGTTCTGGTATTGGAAATAGCAGGTGCAAAGGCACAGAGATGCGAAACAATTTGGCATAATCAAGTGGATATAAACCAGTTGATAGCCTTGGACTTCAGAATTTGTGTAGGTTGGTGGTGGAAGCTGAGAATGACAAAAAGAGGTAGGGGAAAGTTTCTGGAAGGCCTTGTGAAGTCCATTAAAGCACCTGAACTTTACATGGTGGGCAGAAAGGAACTTGGAGTATGAATAGTTGCAGAGACATGTGACTTGGTCAGATTTGCACTTGAAGAGGATATTTTGATGCCTTTGTTGCTTCCCCCATGAGTCTCTTTGGTTCCTCTTCCTTGCGGTCTGTAATAGAGTGTAAGAGTTTCCCACATGAAGTGCAGAGAGAGGGAACAGATTTGTGTGCTGCCGAGTTCTCAAAGAAAATAGATTGCCCTTAAAACCAACGTTCTCCCCCTAAAGCTACTAGTAAGAAAAACATTAGGAGTGGAAAATACCACAGAATAATTCTATGCAGGATTTTTAAAGAAACTATTATATATAAAAAATTATAAGTGAAAATATTAAAACAAGATTTCAGTATGATTTTAATAACACACAAACCTCAGGATATTTATTACAACCCAAAGTTATGTAATAATAAGAAAACTAGATCGTCAAGGTGAATCTTTGATTTAAGACTTCAAACTGTTATTAATTAAGCAGAAGAACTCTTGTGGAGGAGTTAATCAATAATGGGATTTACCGCACTTTTGGGGGGGCTGATCCCTCCCTGCCCATTGAGTAGACACTACCATTTATTCTCCTTCTGTTTATTACAGTTGTTGCTATTGTGTGGAGTGGCTGAGGTTTGGGCTGTGGGGATCAATCCTCTGTTGCTGGATGATGAAATTCCTCAGTGGGTCACAGTAATGAATTGTTCACTGTCTGGGATACTATCAATTAAATCAGATAGTGGCCACCTATAGGGGTATTGATCTGAGTGCTGAGATAATGTGATTGGGTAGCGTGACTCAAAAGCCCTCAACTTTGACTCCCTGGTTGTGCTGATTTTTAACATAATGAGGGGACCCCTCAAGATTGCAATTTCCCTTCCTTCACCCTCAACATCTATCCCCCAAAGATAATAATGACTGAAATAATTCCAAGGGAGAGTCCATTGATCTAGTTGAAAATCCATACTGGAGATTAATGAATCCCGAGCTTTACAAAATCCCCTCCTGGCTTCTAGCTACATACTGTCATTTTAGTTTACATTTGGTTATTATTCAATTGAAAGCCTTATCTCAAGGATAAATTATTTTGCTTTCTAAAAATATTATTTTTTAAAGTTTTTTTCTCTTTATTGCTCCTTTCTAGTGCCATTTCTCATTGTTCTTATTTCTCCTAAATTTTGGAAGGCAGAACAAAAGCAGGAGTAAAATAATCTCTATCAAAACAATGATCATTTGTTTAGGGGATGCTTATCTAGTTGGAGAAGAATGAAAACCAACAAAAGCTAGCAGTTTGATGGGGCTGTGGAATAATTCTTTTCTGATAAAAAGAAATACCCACTTTTGTGAGATTTTGAAATTCCAAGAGATTTTTTAAAATTCTAAATATTCTTTGTCCTTATAAGACCATGAACCTTGATAATATTGTGGGGGAGACACTCATCTAATGTATATATAAGTATCTTAGCGTCTTGCTTTTCTTTATATGTTGAACAAAAGAAAAAACGAAATCAACAAAACCAACAAAATCAATTAGTTTTTCAAAAATGGATTACGATCAAGACTGCTAGTCATCATAGACCAATACTGTTATATTGATTGTTATATTGATATCATATACCATTATTTACTTTCTATCTGATATATAGGTATGTTTTTTATTCTGTGATAATAAAATAACATTAATAATAATATAGATAATGATAGAATACTGTGTTATTTCAGAAATTGGAGTTGATGTAAGAAGGTTTGATTTGAAATAAAACTAGGTATGCCACTCTCTGAAAGTCTGAGTTTGTGCAGTGTGCTGACTTTGCTAAGTCTCATTTTTCTCCTTTGTGAAACAGATGATCTTCCTGCACTGCTCATATCACAGAGCCAGAGAGGAGAATCAAATTTGCCACTAGACATGAAGATACTTTGAAACCTATAACATGCTAAACTGTTTTTACTCAAAAAAGTCTTGTTGTTTGTTTTGTTTTTTTGAGACATAGTCTCACTGTGTGGCCCAGGCTAGAGTGCCCTGGTGTCAGCCTAGCTCAGAGCAACCTCAAACTCCTGGCTTTAAATGATCCTTCTGCCTGAGACCCCCAAGTGGCTGGGACTACAGGCACCCACCACATCGCCCAGCTAGTTTTTCTATTTTCAGCAGAGACAGGGTTCTGCTCTTGTTCAAGTTGGTTTCTATCTCCTAAGCTCAGACAATCCTTTGACCTTGGCTTCCCAGACTGCTAGGATTACAGGCATGAGCCACCACGCCCGGCCAGTTCATAAATGTTTTCAATCTGCTTTTCTTGAACAATTCCTCTGCCTTTGCTAGCTTGCTTATTTATTCATTTATTTATATCTTATAAGGAATTTGCTAATTTGGTGGAATTTCCGTCATACATTCATGTGTATATGTATATATTTATGTACCTATTTTTCTCTTAACATTCATAATAAAAATATCAAGCCATGTTCCCCAGGTTGGTATAAATTCCAGATACTCATTCACTTTTTTATTATTAACTGTCAGAGAAAATGGAAAAATGGATAAGTCTGCTCATTTCTTAGTCCTTCCTAAATACTTGCCATTATGGGATTCAGCCCATTATGATCTCGATAAGTCACTGGGTTTCCTAACTTAGAAATACATTAAAATTTTAAATCTTACCTTGGCTGTCTTCAAAATATTCGATAAATTCAAAGCCCTTTCTATTGTCTTGACTGGTTAAGTTAATGCTCAAAGGATAAATTGTGTGCAAAATAGTTCTTTTGGTCCATTGATCAATATGTCCTGTGAGGCGAAATCGAGGGCCTTCTTTAAGACCCTGTGTATTGACG
Source organism: Perodicticus potto (assembly GCA_963574655.1). Taxonomy (NCBI): domain Eukaryota; kingdom Metazoa; phylum Chordata; class Mammalia; order Primates; family Lorisidae; genus Perodicticus; species Perodicticus potto. The sequence goes on along the minus strand of CAUYRH010155852.1, from coordinate 46,141 downwards.
CTCTACCTCTTTATTGATCTATTAAATCTTGCCATTTAGCATCAGGGATGACACTTCCTGACAGAACTTTTATAAGGAGTGAGTGTAACGTTTCACGACACACCTGGATGTTGTCTCGGTATATTTATGTGACGGATTACGGAAAGCTTTTACAGTATTTTTCCAGGTATAAAATTAATCTGACAGAGCTGAACTTCCAAAGTCGTTATTAAATACAGGCATAGCTCATTCAGCCACAGCCCGTCGAAAATAAGATCAGCTTAAAAAGATTAGTTCTGGGCTGTGCGCTGTGGCTCATGCCTGTAATCCCATCAGCATGGATGGCTGAGGTGGGAGGATCTCTTGAGGCCAGGAGTTCAAGATCACCCTCAGCAAGACTGGGAGACCCCGTTTCTATAAAATATAGAAAAATTCCCTGGGCATGGTGACGCATAAGTGTAGCCCTTGGGCCCAGGAGGTTGAAGTTGCTGTGAGCTAGGCTGATGCCACTGCAGTGGAGACTAGGTGACAGAGACTCTGTCTCGAAAAAAAGAAATTAATTCTGGTAAGATCCTTACGTAAGCAAGCCATCTAGACTGATCTCTCTATAGGTAGGGACATCGTCTGTTGAGATTAGTAGTGTGCAAGGAGGTTGTCCCGTGAGTTTACAAAAAATAACAACAGCTTTATTGGCATGGATTCATGTGCCGTAAAGTTTCCCCTTTAAAGTACCCATTCAGTGGGGTTTTGAGTATATTCAGGGAGTTGTGAATCCATTACTGTTATCCAATTCCAGTGTAGTTTCAGCAGTGCAAAGGCAAACCCCATGCCAATTAAGCAGGCATTCCCCGTTTCCTCTTCTCCCCATTCCCTGGCAACCATTAATCTCCTTTCTGTTTCTAAGGCTTTGCCTGTTAAGAATGCCTCATATTAACAGACTCCTACAATTTGTGGCCTTTTCAATTTGGCTTCTTTCACTGAACATTAGGTACATGTGCGTTGCAGTACTCATCACTGTTTCTTTTTTACGTCTAAATGACGTTCCACTGTACAGCTTTACCATGTAATGTATCCCTCCATGAGATCTTTAGTCTCACCAAAGCGATTCATGGAAACTTCCTCCACCTCCCCAGAAGAGAACCCATGTGTTGGAGAAAGTAGCTTGTATAATGACTCACTTATTTATATTAACTGAGAGAAAAGGGGCTCATTAGTAGCTACCATGCTGTGCTGGAAATGATTGAAATCTAGCTTTCTTCTGCAGGCTTTTCTTCCCCTCTCCCCTTGTTAAATGCTGCGTCCTCTACTCTACGTTCTGATGATTGACTGATAGATGAACACTGGGTCTCGAAAGACAGACTGTCCCTGGATAAACAGGTCTGCTTGAACTCAACCCTTTCTACCTCTCATCCTGGACTCATTCATTATGTTTCAACCACATTGACCTTTTTCAGTGTTTTTAATAAATGAACTCAATCTTTCTCGTCCCAGGTCTTCACATAGGCTGTTCCCACGGGAGTGTTCGGTACTGAGCTAACTGCCCATTAGGCTTTCATTTCAGTTTCGCTCCCCGCTATCTCAGATGGTCCTATCCCTCACGACCCAACCCTGGTCATTTTTTTCTGTTGTAATCTGTGCTTTTTCTCCTTGGCACTTAATGGAATTTGCACTTGTGGATTTATTTGTATGCTTTAATATAAACCCCTGAATATTAACGCTAAGAAGACCAGACCTTTTTTCTTTTATTTACCATGTTTTGCTAACTGCCATATCCCCAGCATCTAAAATAGTTTCTGGTACACAATAGGCAGTCAATAAATCTTTGTTGAACCGACAGCTGGCTTTAATTACCACCTGCACTGTGATGACTCCTGCTTGGCATCTCCCCCTGGACCTACCTGGTGCTCCATTCTTCGTGGGCTGCTGTCTTGACGCCTCTGTCTGAATGACCTGCACGTACAGCAAAGTCAGCAGTTCTAAAACGGGGATCATTATCTTTCTTCTCCACTTTTGCTTCTATCTGCCCTGTTTAGTGGCATCAAAACTCTTCTTACTGCCTAAGCCAGAAACCTGAGCATCATCTTAGATTATTTTCTTGCTTTAGTCCTTAATATCTAGTTGGTCTTAAGGTGGAGTTCATTCAGTGCCCCAAACATTTCTTTAACATGTTTTTATTTCCACTGTTGCTCCCTTAGTTCAAGTACTTATTTTTTCTGAGTTGTGCCATTGTGATATCTTTTGAACTTGTTTCTCTTTCTCTGGTCTTATTTAATGTATACCTCACACTGCTGTGAGCTTTTTAAATTTAATATTTGATCATGTCACTCCTTTGTTTAAAAGCTTTAGTGGTTATCCGTGACCTACAAGGGCGGCCCCAACTCCATGGCTTGTCCTGTCATCCCTACCCACCTCTTTGGCTCCAGCAGGAACCATGTGTTCACTAATTTCAGTTGTGTCAGACTGCTTTTAGTTCCCCAACACGTTATTGTTAAAAACAGTATGCTTTTTCCCCATAAAGTCTCCGCTATCCATGAACCCCTCTTTCTCTTTTCTACTTGACAAACATATTATTGATTTTTTGTTTGTTTGAGACAGTCTCACTTTTTCACCCTGGGTAGTGCTATAAGACCATAGCTCACAGCAACCTCCCACTCTTGGGTTCAAGTGATCCTCTTGCCTCAGCCTCCTGAGTAGCTGAGACTACAGACACCCACCACAATGCCCAGCTATTTTGTTTAGTGATGGGTTCTCGCTCTTGCTCAAGGTGGTCTTGAACTCCTGAGCTCAAGCAATCCACCTGCCTTGGCCTCTCAGAGTGCTAGGATTACAGGTGCAAGCCACCATGCCTGGCCTCTATCATTGTTCTTTAAAATTTTGTCCAAATGCCATATATACCCTAAAGATTTGGCTAACTGCCCTCAGAAAAATTAGGGTTCTTTTATCAATAGCCAATGACACCTGTACTTCTCTGATTAATAGCTTTCACCCCATGAATTTAATCATCATGGTAGATGTCTCCCCCGATACTACACATGGGCACTTGAATGGCAAAGAGAGCCTGGGCTTCAGATGATGACATGCTTGGCCTTAAATTCTGAGTCCTGTGTGCAGTCATGGGCTTGAATGAGCCATTTACATTTTAACAGTAAAGAAGTGTATAAAGTGCTTAATATTGTGCCTGACATACTCTAAGCATTTCCTTACAGATAACTATTAATTATATCAATTTTAGTAGTAATAGAAGAAACCTTAGTGTCCTAGGGGCAAGATAGTAACTGACATTAAATAAAAATTTATTTTTGGCGAATCATGATAAAACTGCAATACAATAAAAAAAAAAAATAGGGTTAACATAAAATTATGAGCTGGGCCCAGAATGACAGGTACACAAATAAGGATAAAAAAAATATGACAACAGGGGTTTTAGACTACAGTTGTTAGAGAGAGGGCTGTGTGTTTTGACTCAGCTTCTACCCCAACTCTGCTGGGGACAACATCTGAAAATTTCAGAGAATTTTTACAAGACTCCATGATTCCCAGGTGTGCCCTGCCTAAGTTATTTAATGAAGTTATAGTTTCTTTAAAAAATGTATGTGCATGATATTATTAGGAACAAAGCACTCCAACAACAGACTTTACTAACTAGAAGGGTTGTTGGGGAGACAGTCTGATCAAATGGGAAATTGGAACATAAAGAGCCGGAAGACCCAGGTTGCAATTCTGGGTAAGTCGTTTACCTCTTTTCGATCTTCATACACCGTGTGCAAGGCTAGAAGTTTGGCTTGGCAGGCTCTTCAGAGTCCTCTACCCTACAAGCTCTGTGGTTACTTGATTTACTTTTGAAGTAGGATGTGATCGTGAACAAGAAAACTCCTCCAAATCAAGACCCACTTATTTTGTGGTAACTAATTCATGTCATTTAACATAGCATAGGAATTTACATTTTTTTCATCTTCTATTGTTTTGCCAAAATTTAGACACCAAAAGCCTCTCTTATGTGACAGCCTTTTCTGTTGTTCAAAAAAGTGCCATCTACCAGCACAGAATGTGTAAATTATTTATAATCCTAATAGCTATAGGAAACAGAAAGCCAGAAGGGTGAATGTATACAAATAAGTCCTAATGGAAATGGACACCGGTAAAGTTCGTGAGGGATACTTAGAAGCAGAACAGGATAAGAATGTGAAAAGTAAGAGGAAAGGGCATTTGTCTCCTTTAGAAAGAACAAGGACAGAGCATGACATGGCCAGTTTGGGAGTAGGTGAAGGAGGATAGATACAATCCGCATGAAGGAAAGCTGAAGGTGATAAAATTAAAATCGTAAATTGGGCCAGATCGCAGGCAATTTAAATGTATACATAATCTCTACTTGCAATATTCACTTCAGACAAAATCCCCTTTGGCAATAGTTTACTCACTGATTAAGGCAATGGAACTAGATGATCCATAATAGTTTATCTAATCAGAATGTTATTTAATTGCATAGTAATTCTCAAGCATGCCAGGATCAATAAGTAATATGTATTCTAACAAGTTAGCTAGCTAGAGATAGATGATTATAGAATCTAGATTTGTCTGTCTATTTATCTACCTATCTATTGTAAATGATTCTCAACTATTTTCAGAAGATTGGAAGAAAAGAAATTTCCCTGAAGTGTTGACTCTGATTTTGAATTATTATTGAAAAACCCTAATTGCCAACTAAGTACAGAAAGCTCTTTTGTGCGGTATCATTCTTTCAAGAAATACTTATTGATTGTGAATAGATTTGCCAAGAAACTTGCACTGGAAAGAAAATGTAGCTGACGATCAGTCTTACTGTAAGTCATAGCATTTGCTAGTAAAAAGGAATAAAAGGAGAGAAAAAAATGAGCAGCACTCCAGATGGGGCGGGCAGGACTCCCCATCAAGCTACTTGTCATGTACCTGCTGTCCTGGCATAGTGACGGGGAGCAGCGAGGTGCTCCATCATTTCCTTTAGGCTACAAGTAAATGGCCCATCAAAATGGACTTCATGGCAAGTGCTATGCTGGCCTCAGATTAACATTTCATTGGGAAGTCTCTTTCCTTAAGGACCATTGGAACGGCATGAAATCTTTCTTCAAATAGAAAGACACAGTTCTTACTGGTGGGAGATGCTGTCATTTGGTTGTCTAATATTAATTAAGAGACTTTTAAAATCTTATTTTTTAAAGAAGCAATATATGTACATGGTGCCAATTTCAGACAAAAGAATAGTAAGTCTCCCATAATTTTTCTTCGGCCAAATAGACACAAAAGTCCTACCTGGGTAGCCTTCCAGAGATAGGCATGTATAGATTGTGGCTTGTTTGTTTGATTGTTTGTTTTCAGACTAATGTGAGGGTATGAAAAACCAGGTTACAATGTTGCATTTGTTAGGTAGAGTCCCTCTAGTACTTGTGTCCCACACTTGAGAGGTGGGCCCTGCAACCTTACATTATGCCCATTAAGTGGGAGCACGCCCATCTCCCCCCTGCTTTCCTCTGTCACCTCCCATGTCTCCCCCCCTTGTCTCCTATGTGGGCGGTGTTAGATCATCTACTGGCTTCATATTAGTATTGGAGATTGGAACTTGTTTTGCTAATATCATCCCTTGTCTTGATTTTGGTTTTTCTAATCTCAGCAGCAAGTGCACATGACCCTCCAGATGGAGTGCTGTTCTCTCCGGAGCACCTGGGTTCGGGGCCAGGGAAGGAATCTCTTGCTGATTTAACAGTGTTCTTAGGACAGTCCCTTGAAATCTCTATGCCTACTTTCCCCCTCTATTAAGCAGAAATAGTAATTCTTTCCATGGGCACCGCATATGGTTTTTGTGAGAGATCAATGTATGCAAAACTGTTTTATTTTTCTTCTTCTTTTTTTTTTGAGACAAAGTCTCACTCTGTTGCCCTCAGTAGAGTACTGTGGCATCACAGCTCACAGCTACCTCCAGCTCTTGGGCATAGGCGATTCTCTTGCCTCAGCCTCCTGAGTAAGCTGGGACTACAGGCACCTGCCACAATGCCTGGCTATTTTTGTTGCAGTTTGGCCAGGGCCGGGTTTGAACCTGCCACCCTTGACACATGCGGCTGGCGCCCTACTCACTGAGCCACAGGCACCGCCCGTAGAAATGTTTTAAATAGTGAATTTCTGCATAAATATGGTTTTAAAAAAAAGGTGTTGTTGTTGAGAAATCAGAAAAAGTTCTCAGACATATGATATTGTTGATGAAACAGTTTGATCAGCTTATGGATGTATAAAGAAATCACAGAAGGTTATAAATAAAATTCTGCATGTCTTTAATTTATAAACAAAAGATAATATATTTGCAGACACCAGCAATATATTACACATCTCTGAGATATGTTATTTAGAGAAGGAGTCAGCAAACTTCTGTAAAGAACCAGATAGTAAATATTTTAGGCTTTTGAAGTCTATATTCTCTGTTGCTGCTGCTCTTTTTTGTCCCACGAAAACTGCCGTAGATAATATTGAAACAACTGAGCGTGGTTGTACTCCAATAAAACTTTATTTATGAGCGCTGACATTTCATTTATCAAAAATGTTACTCTTTTTATTATTTTTCAACTACTTAAAATTATAACAAACATTTTTAACACTTAGCCCGTCTAAAAATGAGGGCGGGATCACACCTGTGGTGCATATTTGAAGGGTTAAGAGAAAACTTCTAAATACGGATCAAAATTGTTCTCACAAAGTAATGAGAAAATTTCTTGAATGTTATCGCAATCAGGTTGATGAAAATATCTCTGATTGTATCTGAAGCCTGTACACTGTACCCCATGATTGAATTATTGTACACAGCTATGATTCAATAAAAAATAAAAAAAAAATCACAAAGACAGTAATAAAAAAAATCTCACAATAAAAAAAAATGATACTTCATTAAAAAACAATCACTTCCAGTGTGACCTAAGGAAAAAGCCTTTTTTACTATATATTTCTTTTATTCTCAGTTGTTTTAACATCTTTCATTTTTCTAATGGGTTCATAATATACAGAGGATGCCAAAAAATATATACACATTTTAAGAAAGAAAAAACTACTAAAAATGTAACACTTGCAATGATACATTTCCATACTATTAAGAACAGAATATGAATGTGTTTGCCACAACAAATAAGCAAGAAGACAGTTATGTTAATCATCGTTTAGATGTAAGCATTCTACATTGTATATCACATCAGCACGTTGTACCTCATAAATGCATTAATGTACGCAGTTAGGATTTAATAAAGAATTTTAAAAAACAAAAAAAGTAATATTCAATATATACTAATAACATTTGTTATCTTGTACACTATATCTTTTATAATCACAAAAGTCAAACATGACTTGAGTATTATAATTTTAATAGTTTTTTCCTTTCTTAAAATCTGTATTTTTTTTTGTACTCTCTGTATTTATAATAGTACTTTCCACTCTATTTTTTTTCCAAACAATTTCCCAATTTGTAATTTCCATTTAGTTATAATTTGGGGTTTTCATTTTATAAGTAAAATCTTTTCCAATCTTATGCAGTGAAATATTCAAATACTTTTCTTTGGAAACTTTTCCACTGGTATTATTAAAATAATGTTTACCAACTGGGGACCAATTAGTCTTCATCTCTTTCCATGTTTTCTTCTGCAATTTTATGTGTCTTTAGTCTATCAAGGATTAACTGTTGTATCTGGTCAAAATATGCTTTTGTTTACTTCTGTTTAGCAAGAATACCCCAATTGCAGATGAAGCTAACTCATCTCCATTGACATCGGCTGTACAAGTTGTTCTTTACGTGGAGGTCTGTTTCAGAGCTCCTCTGTGCCAATCATCTGTCCACTGAGGGAAAGGCAAACCACAGGGTTTTAATCCTCAGAGTCTGCACATGTTGCTTTCTAGCAGAAGTTTCACTTCATAAAGATACTGATCTCTATAAATTTATCCCCCATTCATCAGAAACGTTTCTTCAGTTGTATTTCAGGAAGGGACTCTGGATCTTTCTGAAGCCCTGACCATCTCTGCACTGGGTCCTGCAGGCTCCTGCCCAGCAGCCTGGAGAGCACATGAAGGTCCACACGGTGGCTGATGTGCTCTAAGGCATGGTGATCCAAATGGAGAAACCCCAGTCCTCAGACGGGGCCTGTCCCAGATCAGCATGGGACCCACTGTATCAGGGCAGCACCTCTTGGAAGGGCACCAAGGACCACTGCCCTGTGAGGTGGTGAGTGGGGAGGGATATGATGGGATAAACAGGAGCACAAAGGTGTAGCCACATCATCTAAGGAGGATAGGGCCTACCTCAGGATTCCCGCCCAGCCCGGCAGGCAGAATTCAATAACCAGTGGGACCAGAGCACAGCCCTTTTCTTCCTGGACTATGAACTAATTCCTTAGAGTAAAAGTTGGTACTTTATATTCTTAAGGAAAAATGATTTTAAGGGGACAACTTGTAGGAAAAGTAGTCATAAAATTCTCACTGTCACCTTTCTTACTCTCTTACTAGAAAAGACCAAAGCATGAATACTCACAGACACACAGACTCTCACACGTATGGGCCCCTGCATGCACACTCACCCCACACATGGCATAAAGGATTTTCTCCCAGGGACAGCTGTCACCTGTCATTCCAGCCACCATGATGGACACTCATGGCATAGCTCTTATTCAGGGGGAGGTTTTTAGATTTTCACAGTGTATTGGTTTTCCGTGGCTGCTATAACTGTACCACCAACTAGGTAACCTAAAATTATTTTCTCGTAGTTTGAGAGGATTGTTATGGTCTGATGTTAAAGTATGGTAGAGCCATGCTCTCTCCAAAGGCCATACGGAAAGCTCCTTCTTTGCCTCAGCATAGACTGGGTGGTAGCAATCCTCAGCATTCTTCAGCTTGTAGACACATGGTGTTAATAATCTCTGCTGCCTGTCTTCACCTGGCTTTCCTTGCATGCAGGCCTTCACACTGTCTTCCTTCTGTGTCTCTTTTCCTTCTGATGAGGACACCAGTCACAATGGATTAGCATCCACCCTACAGACCTCACCCTAACTGGATTACATCTATTTCTAAATAAGGTCCCACAATCACAGATATGTCTTCAACATATCTTTTAGGGTGACACCACTCAACCTCATAACACAGATCCACCAACCTTGTTCACCAGAGTCATGGCATAAACCAGCAGCTCTGTGTCAACTCCGTCCTTTTCCTCCAGGATTTCCATGACATTTGACCAGGGTGTAATGCCTATGAGTAAAGCAAAAGTCATTAGAAACACAATCCCAAAACATTCCTTATCCAACTCCCATCATAGTTCATCCAAGCCCTTACCACTCGGCAATGACAGTGTCTCTCAGTCACCAAGTTTCACAGCATGACATTATCTTCAGGGTGGACTTCAACATGCTTCTAACTAGGAATATTTCTTAGTAGGAAATACTTTACAAGTCATCTTTGTCCTTCTGACAAGAGAACTGTACACTCTTCAATGTCAGGATATCTATCCACTTACTTGAAAAAATTGCTTTACAGTAAATAAGTAATTTTAAAAAATCCATTCATGTGTAGCTTTTTAGGCCAAACATTTGACCAGAAGTAGAAAACCCTCAAAAAATATTCTCTAAATGTCCACTAGCACATGAGGAAGGAGACATGGATGATACTAGCATCATTCTAGTAGGAACTCCAAGAAGTAACATGCCATGCCTGCCTAGCAAACATTTCAAAAATAGATGTATATCACCTGTGTCCTGTCCCATCAAGGCAAACATACTGTTTCAGCATCAGTTAGGTACACAGTCTGGTACACAAGTGCCCTTATTGGGTTTGTAATCCATGGAACAGTTAGACATACGTACATGAGTAGATGTCAGCAGAGAGCGAATGTCTGAAAAAATGACAGAGGCATGTCGGTAAGCCTGTCACTCCAGGGAAATTTCTTGTAGTGGGTATGCTTGCAGAGGGCTTAGTGCAAGAGTGAGCTCTGCAGGGGAAGGCTTGTGGTTGATTATCCCCAGGCTCCAGGAGGGGGCAGAAAAAATGCTTCACTGTCACATTCAGGACCACAAGGATAAGGGCAAGACCACAAATGGGACACAATCCCCTAACATGGTTTCCTTTGCCTGAGATGAATATATGAAGTGAAGTAAGCATTGTCTTACATTACACTTGGCAGTTTGGGGAATAAAACTGTTCCCTACTTTCACTATGAGAAACTCAAAGGAAAATTGCTCACTTTTGCTTGGTGAATTTGGAAATAACCTAAATACAGTAGTTTCCCGATGCTGGTCCTTGGATGAGTTACATCAAAGCTGATGCTGATCTGGAGAACAAAAGTCCCCCAAAGGCAGCAATGGTCTCAGCAAAGCGCCTGGCATGTAGCACACGCTCTGCCCAATGGTAGGTGGAGGTCTCCAAGGAGGCAAAAAGTGGGTTTTGGTAGAATAGCTTTAAAAGAACCATGGAGCAAATGAACACAGTAAGAAAAGCAGAGGATTAAACAGTGAATAGGCACCTACTACAAGACATGACAGACAGATATTGCTTGGTGTAGAAATCTGCTGGCTTAACAAGTGAATGGAAAATGAGCCTTTGACTTTGGTTAAGTTAGGCGTACAGGCCCTGAAGCCAGAAGTGGACAATCTTCTATGGCCCTTTCTAACTCTGAACACAAAGGCATGCTCCTTCTCCCACTGATAGCTGAATTATCTCCTGGCTCACATTTATCATCAAACTACTTTTAAGTCTACAGCACAGTATAGCTGGTTTTCCAATTCCAGCAAAGTAACCATTTCAAGCCTCGGCACAGTCAATCGAAGAGGTCAGTAGGCCTTGAGTCTCACCGTCCAGGCACAGTGTAATAAGACTGGAGATGCTTCTGCTTGTGTTTAACAGGGCAGCTTCCATTATTCACATGCAGCATAAAATCCATGTTCTAGTGAGTTAGCTACACGGGGTTAAGAGAAAGATGGTGCAGGGAAGGAAGCACTGGAGCCAAAGAATTTCCAGTTGTGTGGTGGGCCCAGAGCACCTTTCTGGTCTCTCACTTTGGAGCCAAAGTTGCCAAACAGCCAGCAGCCAACATAGGCTGCCCAAGGAGGGAGGAGTAGCCCTGTGATGTCCTCTCGCCTTCTCAGACACATGTGCACCATCTAATCTTTTATAATAAGAACACTCAAACACTCAAACACTGGCTTAATTTCTTTGTCTCCTCCTGTTGGGCTCAAATGACTCGATGCAAGTGAAAGAGAAAAACATCCCTCAGCCTGAGCAGACAGGTGCAATCCCACACCCTGTGCCTCAGAGGCTAATTCAAGCCTTTTCATCCCAGCTCCAAAGCAAAAGTGAAATTGCCTTGGTCAAACGGGGCATTTAAAATTTTTCATTTATAAATATTGATTATTCCCCATGAAGAACACTGACCCCTTTGGCTTTCATCACTGCTATCTAACTGGCCTGCTCTTGACCAGACAGCAAATGACCATACTGCAGAATGAACCCTCTGGTTAACCCATGGGCAACATGCATAATGTTTATAAAGCAACCAGAGGCATTTGCTCCGGGACAGCTTTAGGTCATAGTGATTTTTGAGGACTGCCGTTTTCTTCATTTTCTTGCTGATCCCTTCAATATGACAGTTTCATTATCCAAAAGAATAAATTGCTATTAAAAAAGACAACTGTCTATAATCTCACATGCCAATTCATCCCCACTGAGTAACGAATGTAAAGCCACTCTGAGGAGTAAAATTTACAGTTTACTTATAAACTTGTGTACAAACAGACATGCTTGGTTCACCCTAAGGACCTCTGGCACCTCTCCCTGTTCCCCCAGCTGAGAGGGGATTGGAGAGCAGCTTCTAAACCTGCTAGATGGAAACACACCTGGAAGTCACACTGCCCTCTGCAGAATGCCAGGATGTATTTATATGCTTAATTCCATCATAGGATTTGGGAACAATTTTACTAGCAATAAAACAGGATGATGTTATATGTATGCATTATGAGACCACGGCCAAGGCCACACATGTCCACAAAGAAGCATGCTATTCAACCATGTGTCATAAGAGTTTCTGAGTTTTTCCATTAGAGCTATTCCTTTCTCTTTTTTCAGCTGCTAGTGCTCAGTAGCAGACAGATAATAGCAGTTGCCAAAAGCTTAAGAAATTTTACAGACAAAACCTATAAAGCCGAGAAAACAATCCACTAGCTGGTTTTTTAAATTTTATTTTTAGTAATTGGGAGAAGATGGCCAGCATTTTGTCTTGGTGGAGAGACTTGGCACAGGCAGAGAGCCTCTGGCTGGAGCTGTGAATGGAGCCTTGGATGTGGGGTACTCCACTATCCCCCCACAAATACCTCTTATGAAATGTGAGGTCCAAGGAAGGAAACTGTGAGCTCCCAAGCCAAAGGAGAACCCCAGGTCATGAGAAGGTTGCCTCTCCAACCCATAAGTTGTCCTAAAGTAACCCCCAGAGTTATAGGATGAATCTTCCCAAGATGAATGAAAGGAACTGTCTTAACCACCTTCCAAAACACATTACCATTGGCTTTAAAGCTAATTAACTGGCCTTGAAAATAGCTAAACCTGGCTTCTGAACCCTTGGCAGGCCTTTTATAAAGGATTTTCACTTGCCTTCATGATCTGCTCTTGGCCATAAGGGTCTTCCTATCTGCACCAGACAGCAGCAGCTGGGGCAAACAGAAACTTGCTTCATTCTGGGATCCACCTTCCAGACTTACAGCCTGACCGTGCCCTAGGGTCTGTCTCCCTCATACACCCCCACAAAGAGGCCTAGAGTTGCCTCCTGGCCTGCAATCACCCATGTCTGGTGCTGACATCTGTCTGTGTATTCGTGGGAAAGGTATGGGAGCCCCAGTTTATGGTCCTGGATCCTTTCATTAACTTATATTCAAGCTTTCAAACTAACTAGTAAGCTACTCTCTTTCTCATTTGAATTCAGCATTGGAAGGTGGGTCTCTGAGGAATGCTAAGCAGAGACAAATGGTTTGAATCTAAGTGCTATTCAGGATGCCTGTTTCTTTCTGATGGTTATAGCTGATTTGTGCATCAGTCTATGTACACCCACACACACCAGTAAAGAAATACATCAACATGTTTGACAGCCATTATCTTCGTTGATGTTAGAGGTGATTTTTTAATTGTCTTCTTTGGCAATGGTTTTTCCAAATTTTCTATAATACTGCTACTATGATAACCATAAAAACATTATCAAGTTTTTGTTCTTATTTGAATCTTTGTGGGAATAATAATAATAACTGGGTCCTATTTGGGAGGAATATAAACAAACAAAAGACCCACACACACACAAAAAAAACAACCAAACCTAGCTAGCATATGGCTTGTTAATATCACAGGGGCTATAGCATGTTATACCCTAAGCCAGACCCCAACTCAATCTTCACAGCAGAGAAGGGGCACATATGGGAGCTTCAAAAGCACATGACCAAGGCAAGGAGGGGGTGGTGCAGACCAGGCGGGAGACGGGGGTGGCAGGTTACCAAGGACTGGATAGTGGAGGGTCCCATAAGAGGAAGGGACTTACCTTGTAGGCCTTAAGAATCATCAGCAGGTTTTAATACACAATGATGTAACTAAATCTGTGTTAAAAACAATCTTCCAATCTTCCACTTTGAAGTGGTAAGAGACAGTGAGAGTCCCAAGTAAGGCAGGACATGTGGGGGAAGGGAGGGAGAAAGATCAGGCAGTCTAGAGGTCAGAAGCAATGAAACCTCATAGCAGTGAGGAGGAGGAGGAGGCAAGGAAAATAGGAGGGAGCTGGTCCTCTGTGGTTTGCGTTGGGGCTGGCAAAGGATAAAGACACCCTGTAGAGTCTGTCTTCTCCTGGGTAAGTCCATGAGTGGTTTTTCCTCATTGTCAAGCCACATTATGGCCCTGATCTTTGTATACTTACCATCCTAAAAATTGCATTCCTTGCAGTGGGAACCCCATGTATGTAGGGAATTTTGTTAATTCTTCATTCTGGTTAAACAAACATATAAAATGTGGAAATCTCTTTACGTGAGACATTTTTGCCTTGATGACATTGGGGGCAGGGACTACTCACCTCTTTTTGTGTCCACAGCAGAGACAGCCTGAATGAGAAGAGGTGCATTTGACTCTGAGTACTCCACAAAGACCAGCAGCAGCTTCAGAGCAGTCTTCACCACCAGGCGGAACTGGGCAGAGAAGATGAAAAAGACCATCACATGACTGTAGCCATGGCCTTGTGCACGGGGCCATCATGCTCCTGTTGCTGGCTCCCAGTGCTCTCCTCGGCCTGGGTGCTCTTTTCAGTGATCACACGGTTCCTTCCGTAGATCCTTACTAGAAATAGGATCAGACTTTGTGGCTCCATGGCCCACATCTGGCAGGACGATGAGATAGGCAGAAGAACAGTTCTTATTTTTCTGCTGAGAAAGCAGGTATTGCAAGTTGGATGATTCATCTGAGGTCACAACAGTAACAGTTGGTGTGGGTAAGCAGGGACCTGAACTGTGTCCCCCCTTCTTAAAATGGAACAGAGAAGGCTGCCTGGGGCCTGAGAACCATACTCCTTGTGCCCAAGGCTCAGCATTTGTGAGGAGCCTCATATCGCCCTGAGCCTTCCCTCACACGTAGATGCCCTCCCTGGTCACATGCCCTCGGGGGGAGGTCACAGGTTACCCATCAGAGAAAACCTCAAGCCTCTTGACAGAAGTACCCACAGGTTCTTGATGCCAGCTCTACCAGCCTGGGTGCTGTGGCACTTTGGGGGCCCCAGGACAGCTACCCCACCAGTCTCCCCTCGGAATCCCCTCCTGCTAAGAACCTCCCCAACAAGCTCCCACACCTGCCTCCTGGACAGGGCTCAAACTCTGCACCTAAGAAACAACAAGCTTGCCTTGGGCTGTAAGTTCCACCCCAGGCTGTTTGCCCGTCAGTGCCCGGTACCCCTGTGGGCAGTAAGCTTTGTTAAGGGGAGAGGGGCTTATTTGTTTTGTGTCTGCAGGGCCTGGAGCTGTGCTTGGCAGAGGGAGCTTGGAGAAGTTTGCTCACTGCGTGAGTCACTCAGTGGCCAGGTCTGGCAGTCCACAAGCCCTCACCCACCGGACCTCCATCACAGGCCAACGATTTCCAGCTTCTTCACTTGCTCTGGAGCCTAAGGAAAACCCAGCACTTCCTAGACACATCTGATCTCATCAAAGCTTTAGGGACAAAGGTAGACTTCACAGGGAACTTAGGGGGACCCCAAGGAGAGGCCCATGCTGTGTGGTCCAGGGGAACAGCTTAAAAACACTATCTACTCTAGTCATTTCTCCAAAATCATACAGTGCCTCCATGCCCCTTCCGTCCCCTCCCCCTGCTGTCATACGAATCTACCACCTGTCTTTTCCTTGATTCCACACCTCTCCCCAGCAGGGTCCAGTGCTCAGCTATGCTTTACAGGAACTTCTCCAAGAAGTTACAGTCCACGCTCTGCTTCCTGACCTCCAAATGATCCCTACCCCAATCTGATGGAATGTTCATCAGAACCAGATTGCTTGTCAGGGTCGCCCACGGCCCCTCTGCTGCCATTATTCTCTGCTGGTTATTTCTTTGTGCCCATTTTTGCTCAACTTTCAGCAACATGTGACACAGTTAACTTCTTGCTCCAGAAACAACCCCTCTCTAGCAAACATTGGCTCTCCACCCTGAGCAGCCCCTTCTCCTCTGGCTCCTTCTGGGGTGCTCCGGCTCTAAGCATGAAAGGCCTCAGAGTTTACTTCGATGCTCTCTTCCTTTCTCTCTCCACACTTTCTCTCCAAGTGAATTCATCCAGTCCCTTGGTTTTAAAGTCCATGTAAGACCAGACGCTAAATGTTGCTCTCAGGCCTGACCAAACACCTGACATTTGCGCTCAGATGCTAAAAGGTACCTCAAATTTATTGAGGCCAATATAGAAAGCTTGATTTCATTCATGCTCATGCCATTGCACTGCTCAGCCTATTCCCTCCCTCCACAGCCCCCATTTCAGTACAAGGCCCCGCCCCAACCCTAGCACCCAATGCTGAGCAGGGGTCGCCCGTACCTCTTCTACGACCCTTCTTGTTACCCCTTCTTGAGAGCAAATCCACCCACCAGTGCTATCAGAGATCCCATCAAGGTTTGTCCTGACCTTGAAAACCTCTCCACCTCTTTGTTCAGCCTGGAACCATGACAGACTCCTTAAGGCTCCAGGTCTTGTCCTTCTAACGTCCATTCTCTAAACTGCAGCAACAGTGACCACTGTACCTTCTTGCTCTCAGCCCACAACCACCGCCCTATCACACCCAGTATGGCCCGACCTACAGGCTTCCCGTTCTGTCCTCTGTCAAGCCCTCTGACTCTCTCTCTTCTGTTCCTGCTGCTCCTGCCCAGTTTGCTCCAGCTCTTTAGTTGTGGGACTGTATTTTTCACATACTGAAGCTTGTTCACCATTCAGGCCATTCTCACTAGGTATGTTCTCTGCCTGGAAGTCACCTCGAACTAATCATCACAGACCTGGCCTTTTCTCAGCCTCCAGGTCTGGAAGTCCCTCTATTGATAATGCCTTCCAGACTAGTTTATCTACGGAAGCTCCTAGGTCACTAGCACATCACTATTTTATTTCTTTACATCCTTAGCATGACCTAGAATTTCTTGAGACATTTGGTCACCCACCGTTCCTCTGCTGACCCTAGGGACATAGGCTTCCCATTAGCAGAGATGCTGCTGGTCTGAGTCAGGAGGAGCTGCTAAGCCAGTATTGCCTGTGAAGGATGGGCAGGTCAGCTCAACCTGCAAATCCCTGCCCCCGTGTCATCCTGTGCAATGAGCCCAGACCCCAGCCTCCAACTGCCACCCCTCACAGCCCTCAGCAAGGCCAGGGCCCTCCATGATCACACTGTCCATGATCACACTGCAGGCAAGCAGTAAGCGCCTCTGGCTTCCATTCTGTGGTCGCATCCTTTCCACAGTTTGAAGGCTTTCAACTCTTCAGGAAGTGTTTCTTCCCTCATTACTCAAGTCCTACAACTGTTCCTCTGCTTCCTGACTAGAAATAGATTAAATTCCAGAACACTTTTTCTCAGCAATTACAAGGGATAGAAGGGTATTTCATTGTGCACATCTGCATAATGAACTGTGCTTTGTGCCTTTAGAACTGAAGATAGATTTTCAAGTAAATAGAAGGACCCAGCAAGTTCAGGCTTGGCGACTTCCTCAGTGGGTGGACTATTATTATGTGGTTTATGCCTCTAAATGCCTTCCTGGGAAAGAACCTGGCTGCTCCCCAACATCCCCCATCAGCTGGTCTCGGCAGAGGCCGCCAATGCCCACATCCACGAGGTTCCTCCAGAGCATCTCTGTGGCCACTGGGCCTTGACAGACATGGTTCCAGCATGCAGAATCCCAATGCTACTCTGATTAAGAGACCCACTGTTTTCTAGCAAATTCTTCATTTTCTATCAGTTTCAACATGCCTATTCATGTTTCCTCTCTGTTGTAAAGTCTGTGTTTGGAGCTCTCTGGCACTGTAATTTGATTTAAAAAAAACAAAAACCCACCAACTCTTCTGATTCATGTTTTTAGTATTCATTGAATTTGCCTTCTATTGAGTCTAAGTTTATGTGTATATCTAGTTTTGGAAGCTTTACTACGTAAATTAATAACAAACAGAGAGTTAAGCTACTTTACAAAGTATGTTCGAACATTAATTTTATGGAAATACATGACACTAATTGCGAGCTTGTCGTAACCAATCATTATCAAAATAATGTCCGGTGGGCTCCTCTTCAGAAGTACCTTTTTAGCATCACTGCTTAGACTTGAAAGTAACGAAGGTACATTCCTTCAAAAGAATTCTATAGCAAACCCTCATTTATCCAGAAACCACATACTCTTATGCCCTCAAGTCTCTGGAATGCAGTCAAAAATGCTCCAAAGCTTGGAACAGCCACAATGGAGGCCACACACCCATTCTCCCAAGTCCAAACAAGAAATTCTTAAAGCTGTTAAAAAAAAAAATCTACCCTCATGCTCCTTGTGCTTATTTTAGACTCATTTTAACAGGGGTGGGTTTCAAGATTCCCAGATGACACCAGCTGAGAAGGGACAGACCTGAGAGGACAGTGAGGAAGGAGGAGAGGCAGGCCCACGGCAGCAGCAAGAGCCGCATCACAGATAAGGAGGGTGGGCATCAGCTGCGTGGTTGCTGGACAACACACCACATAATATTGTGGCTCAGACACATCCGCAGTGTCACTCCAGTCTGAACTGATTTTCAGCTCTGTTTGGCAGTCATTTATGCTGAAATAAAGGGTTTCACCACAATGATTTACAGGCTGAAGCTCCTGCCTATCTGTCTAGCATGGAGAGAAAAGTCAATAACAATGGATTCCCATTCTCATGAACGCCTGATGCTGTGGAAAGATATGGCAGTCACAATGATGCAGTTAAACAGGGACACAGGGCAGCAAGGAGTTAGCGCCAGCATCAGTGGTTCCAAGACAAACAGGCTGCCAAGAGGGGCAGGTTCCCCATCTCTGGAGGGGGTACCTTCTTCATGGTACCAACCAAGGCTTTTGTAGGAGGCAGTCAGAACCCCAAGGGGGTGGACTGGCTGCGCCTGTTTAGGGACCCTCCTATCCAAGATGCTCTGCTCCTGCATTCAGCGACTTCTTTCTTGCCTTCCAGATGCCCAGCATCCAGCAAGGTTCTGTAACGGAGTGATGAAGCCACCCAGGCCACCACCACACTGCATGCATGGAGAGCATCACCCGCACAAGAGGCTCTTAGAGCCAGAGGGCATTCCCAGAGGACAGCTCCTGCCGTGTGGAAGAGCCTCAGGAAGGCTGGATCCAGCCAGCCCTTCTCAGCCCCCTGAAGCAGAAGAAACGTTGCAATGGTCCTTTGGGTTCCTGTTTACACAGATAACCTACTTTCTTCAGTCTGGAGGAAACACAGGGCTCTTAATTCAGCCTTTGGGTTTTATGTTACCTACATTTTATTTAATTACAGTCTTGGGAATACTAGTACTCTATTTAAATCTGTTTTAAATCTATTTAAATCTGTAGAACATGCTTTATCTTATTCTAAAACACACAGCTAAATCACAGTATCACAAAGCATCATAACATGCTTCGTTTGTATTTGTTTCATTTTCCACTAAAGCAGCATAAATACATGTTGTATTCATGGATGTTAGTTATTAACACTGAGCTAGAAATTGGTCAAATAACTTCATCTATAAAGCTTTGCCACATTGCTTACCAGCTTCCCAACACTTTAGAATATACTGGGTAGTGTTAAAAGAAATTTTCAAATGAGATAATCCTGCTATAGTAGAGGAGTGCGAAGGGCAGGAACATTCAACTGTGAAATTATTTCACATTTCATGATGCTTCAGCACACTTGGGGGGTGACTGGGCTCAACTTTACTTTGTAATGCAGTGCTCATTTTGCACCCTCTGTTCCTAATCAGCATAAAGGCCAGGAATCTTCAGAGGATCATAGAAGCCTGTTGGTCCAGGGAAGTCACCCTCGGCCAGTCAAGCCTCAGTCCAAGGACTGAGGCTGCATTTTCCATAAATAACTCAGGGCTCAACGTCAGCACCATCCCAGGTAGGCTGGGCGGGAGGGAGAAGGAGCAGGATGGTGTCCACGCCGTGCTTTGTTGTTTCTTTAGTTTCCAGGTCAACTTATAGGAAGGGTGTGGAGTTAGCCTATACAGAACCCAGGGATCTCAGGCTTAGATAAAAAGTAATCACCAGATGTATGTAAAAGGAAGAGAAGATAGCTCCTCAATTCTGTTACACTTAAAACCAAACTGGAACTCCCTTCTCATTTTATTATACTTAGAGAAACACAAGAACTATACTTAGGTCAAATATGCTGCTCATTAAGCAAAAATAAAACTATTCCAGAAAATCTTCAAATTCCTAATTCCTTTTCTAAAAATGCAACAACCATAAAAAGAAAATAACTTTCAAACCTCAGGGTTTAAATCACAAAGGTGGTGAGAAAACCATGCTTCGTTTTTATTTGTTTCATTTTTCGCTGAAGCAGCATAAATACATGTTGTATACATGGATGCTAGTTATTAACACTGAGCTAGAAATTCAAATAACTTCATCTATAAAGCTTTGTCACTTTGATTACAATCTTCCTAACACTTTAGAATATACTGGGTATTGTTAAAAGAAATTTTCAAATGACTTAAGGTGTATGTCTTTGGAAATCCTTATTTAAACATTTTATTCCAGTGCCTTAAAATGCACAGCTCAAAATTTCTGAGCAAGTAGCTCAGAGTAGGCCCTAAAGCCTTTGTAACTCATTATCAAACAATCTAATAGACATTTCAGACTGCAAATCTCTCCCCTTCTAACCTCTTATAGGTTGTCTGTAACTTGAAGTAGATCTTAGCCAAAATAAGAATAGGCCCAAACAAATTACCTAAGCACAGAACTCTGAGCCTTGGCTCACATGTTTCTAAGAGGGAGGAGCGTGGAGAAGACGGTTGGCTTATCTGCCAGAACAGAAAGTCACCTGCACTCATGTGCTCTGCCTCAGGGCCTGCTGGCCAACCTGCTTGTGACCCAGTCCCATTTACAGAAAAGGAATCAATTTTGTGATCAGTGCAATAGATAAGTGTGAGAGTGGGAAGCCCTTTAAGGGTTTACTAGAGAAAAGGAAATCTTACAAAATGTAAATTATGACAGAGTATCCAAAATAATTAAGATAAATTAAATTATGCTACAAAGTAATATTTTCTTCTATTGAGATACAATTCCAGAACTAGAAAACATCTACTTTACTAACTTTCCCTTTGGATATTCAAGGTAATTATGGTAGCCAAGGTATTATCAATATTAATTGGTAAAATGTATCAGGAACCCACTCTCAGATTGTTAACTAAGGAATAGTAAAATCCCTGCTCTAAAATACTGCCTTAGAGAGCACCTTTCAGTGAAATACTTGATTGAGGGAAATCAATGAGGTTGGCTACTTTTCTAGTTAGCAGCAACCCTATTTTCAGATGCAAAAATTCACATTGTAGGAGGCTATGTAATTTGTCACAAAGCTAACTTCTGGAAGCAGTCAGAGGCAAACACAACCCAATCTATCTCTCTCTGCTGTAACATGAAGATCCCCTTCCTTCCCACTGGTACAAAATCTAAAGCCTTGGGGAAATGTGACAAATACATAGTATCACTTTCCAAGTAACAATCAAAGTTAAAGAACTTTCCTAAGTAAACACCAGCCCTGAAAGCCTGACAGTGGACAGCCGCTAAACCTTGGGTCTGTGCTGTTTGCAGAGTGGCTGGTTGCTCTCATCTCCTTCGTGTGTTGGGAGAAGGGCTGGTGGACAGGTGTAAGCAGAGAGGCAGGACCCAAGGGGATGGGATTATCAATGCTGGCCTAGGGGAGCCAGTGCCTGCAGAGCCACTCCTGGGCTGATTCCTGGAAGCCTGTGCTTCTGCTGTTCCTCCTGACCATGTAACACTCCAACATGAAAGCAGAATATTGCCCTCTGAAGAACAGCACATTGGCTACTCTGGGGTTTTTGCATCACCCCCAATGTTCTTCTAGATTAGAACTACTCATTCTACCCTTGTCAACTGCTGGGACCCATCTGGCTGTCCCTGGCCACGTAGGCAGGAGAGTCCAACGCCCACCCTGCTTCTGTTGCTTGTGCTCACAGGGATACTGTCTATGCATTAGAAGCTGCCCTTCTGCTTTAGCAGCGAAGCCTCTGGAGAGTTGAGGAACCACAAATCAGCTCCTTGAAGCCAATCATCTCAGAGTGAGTGGAAGAAAAAGCCACCCTGGCCCTGTGGCTGGAGGGCCGTCCTGGACATTGGAGACCCCTCTGAGACCTGTCCTGAATCTCCACTCTCTCACTCTTGACAGCTTCCTAAAAGAACCTTGCTTTTCCCCTTTTTCCCCAACTGAGATTATCTACACACAGTGGCATCTAAGAAATCAAATAAATTAGAATTGGATGTGGGGTGACCATACCCGGGCGGCCAGCAGAAGAGCCCTGGCCCTAAAGGGGAAGCTGGCACTTCACACCCACGATGTCTCTCAGGTATAGGACAAGGCCATTAAAACACAAGGGATTTTAGAAATCTCAGCTAATGAAATGTGATAGACATTCAAAAAAATTCAAATACAACCTCATTCATTAAATGTTTTCATGACTTTAGAAACAAAACTCCTTAAATACAGCATAGAGTAAGATTATATTATCTAACAATAGAAGAAAAGACAAATTATAGCACATTCCTATGACCGATTATGTAGGAATATTACAATTTGAAAATACTCTAGTAACAGGAAAATGTTTACATTATAACAACTTTACATTTAAAGTTGTTAATAACTATATTAAGAAAACTTCAAAGAAAGATCAGAAGGCAGGGTACCAAAAATAAACAATCTTTACATGGCAGCATTTCCAGGCAATTTTTATCTTTTTTTATATTTCTAAAGTTTTATACAAAGAGAATACATTTCTCTTGTAAGCATAAATTTAATAAAAGTTTTAAAAGGTATTTAATAAGATTTCAAAATTAAACTAGTAAACTTTAGCTATTTTGTCTTTAATATGTTTATCATAACTACATTATAAAAATTAGTCTTAATCCAATTTCTAATTAATTATATACATTTTAATTCAAGTATTTTGGAAGTAATAAATACAAAATCTAACCCCTAGACTGGATTTAAGCAATGGTGCAATTCAAGAAAATGAATAATGTTCTAGCAACTTTCTTTGGTTGATAATACAAAATTTACTAGCTGAGCAGGTTTCATGGTAGTGAAATATATTTACAGTTTTTTATAATATTAGAAATTGCACTTCTGGCTTCTACTTAGCTGCAACGAGGATGGCTCTCAGTCAGGCACAGTGAATTGTGTCTCTAGTCCCAATAGACTAGAGGCTAAGGGAGGGAGGACCCTGGAGCCTAGGAGTTTCAAGACCAGCCTGGGCAACATAGCAAGACCCAGTCTCAGTCAGTCAATCAATCAATAAAAGAGTATTTCTCCCAATCTAACAAGAAGGAGGCATCAAATAATCGTTAACATAGCATGATAACTTTTCTTGAGCCCATCCGACAGCTGGGGTTGCAGGGTGACCAAGCAGCCTGGAATCTAAGGTGGGAGAACTTTTCATCCACCGGAAATGGTAGGACACCAGCACTGGCCTGCCTGGGGCAAAGTTGGGGAAGAGGATGGAGCGCCATACACAGCAGTAAGAAAAACTCCAATAGTAATTTTAACAAGTTGCTGAGGGCTGAGTGTGGGCTACCATGAGAGCATGAAACCTGTGGGAACTGCATACGCTGGCAGGCTGCTCTCCACAGACCTCATGGCACTCACAAGGAAGCTGGGGGTGGGGCTGGCACCTGCGCAGCTCTTCCCGCAGGGCAGGCCTGAGGGTGCACAGCCACATGACAGGCAGAACAACGACAACCCCAAAGGAGCAGCTGCCACTGTGGAAAGGCAGGAACCCACTGCCAGAGCCTTCTGCTCATTGACACAAAAGCCTTAAGCTACAGGGAAGGCAGCAAGGTGGTAGAGGAGAAAGGAAAGGAAAGAATGAAATTACTGGAGTAGGGGCAGGAAAACAACCCCAGGAGGCTCCTAGTGCTTGGTGGTTTACATGTTCTTCGCTATTACTAATACAAGATGAAAGAATAATGCATCCAGAGTATCACACAGGTGTGTCTGACCCAAGGCTCCAGCACCTGCTGCCAGACGTGGATTTCAGGAGGGCCTCGCGAGCCCAGTGAAGATACACAGCTGGGTGACCAGAGTTCCCCAGCTCTCTACTAACTGCACAAAACACCGTGGCTGATGAGCGTCATCCTGCAGGCTGCGCCGGGTTACACTTCCCCTGTCTCTGTCCCACCTTGCATTTTGGTGAATGCCATGGAAGCTTTGCTTATTAAATTTATGTCAAATAAAACTTAGTGCTAACAGTTGATATAATGAAGAGCCGAAACAAAATTCATAATTATCCTGAGGCTGGAACTCTGGCCTATAATCAATGGGAAAAGATGCAAAGCCCCGCATCTAGGTGTGAATCAATCCATCATAGACAGGCAAGGATGGAAGAAACGAGTGGATCTAGATGTGTGAAAAATAAAACCTGGAGGTTTAGTGGATTTTTAGTGTGCACCTGGGGCTACCACTTAAAGATGTAATAAATCAGAGATGGGATTTGTACCAGAACGATGTCATATCCCAGGAGCCATCTTATTGCTATTCTTTGTACTAGACGGACAGAAAAGTTAGCAACCAGTATGATGAAGAATCGGGAGTTCAGTTCCCAGGGACGATCTGCAGTAGCCATCGAGTGTGGCTTTACTTTAAGAGCTTCCACAGGGAAGTCAGAGTGTGTCGCTCAAGAAAGCACCACACAAGAATTTAGTTAATGACAGGCAATGGTGGGTCCGATAAGGAAGGCTTTCCCCCAACTCCAGGGTCCAACAGTGGCGAGGCCTTCTGAGGAAACCATGTTCCCTCTGCGTCTAGACGTGCCGGCAATGCGACCAGTGTATCAAGAGCACCTTCAGCGTCACTTCACCATCTCCGCACAGCTGGAATCCCATCATCTGATACTGTACAGCCCCAGACTCTCTCCAGATCTCATGCACGTGTGGTCCTGGGAGAGGGTCATACTCCAGCTACACGTGTGTTACTCCGTGACCAGAGCACACCTCCTCCCTCCCCAGTCAGCCGGCACCTCTGGGGCTCGCAGAGCACCTCTCCTCTCATTTCAAAACCAGTGTACCCTAGGCTTTCTTGCCAGTAGACCCCAATTCCAACTCTTCTATTCTTGCCAGAGGCACCATCACATTCCTAGACTCCCAGAGTCAAAATGTGGCTGAATTTCTGACTTTATTTTCTACCATCAGAAACCCAGCCCAAGAAAGCTATTTCTCAAAATGTCTCCACACTGCCACAATTCTACTTCCCCTGCAACTGCTAACCAGGTCTCATTATCCGCCACCTCCCCTCCCCACAGCTTCCCCAGCCCTGTCCATCCCCTCCTCCACCACCACTAAGCCTTCCCACAAACTGTTTTTTCCTTCTCTTCATTTTACTGTCCTGACCAGAAACGTTTGAGTGTGTGACACAGAAAAGGAGGACTAGCCAGGGCTTCCCCGGCTCAGGGTGAGCAGCGGGTCGACATGGGAGAGTGAGCAAGCACACCCACCCTCACAAGAGCACAGAGGCTAGAGATCTGTGAGCAGCAACCTGGGGAGCAGCTGGGAGGACTGGATGCAATGTGGCTCACAGAAAAACAGAGCAGGGCAGCACACGGACAGCGGTGCAGGGAGGGAGCAGCCCTGGACAGGAGAGGAGGTGAGGGTCTGCCAGCCCCAGAGCCCTGGGCCGCCCCCCTATGCCAGATGGGGGTCCAGACAGACACAGAAAGGCAGACTTGCTGTGTTAGGGTGACAAAAGGCTGTGCTGCACAAACTGAATCATCTTACCCCAATTAATTAGAATTCCAGATGTACGAAGGGAAAAATTCCACTCCCTAAAATAAGTCACATGGCGGGCATCTGCCTCTTACCTCTGACTGGGGAGTTTAAAGATGAGCTCTTGTAAATAGAAAGAAACACTTTATTGAAAACACTTCTTTTTTCTTTCTTTTAAAAAGTCATTATTTGGCTGCAAATGCATCATTTTCCTCTGGCTATGAGTC
Source organism: Perodicticus potto (assembly GCA_963574655.1). Lineage (NCBI taxonomy): Eukaryota > Metazoa > Chordata > Mammalia > Primates > Lorisidae > Perodicticus > Perodicticus potto. The sequence goes on along the minus strand of CAUYRH010155852.1, from coordinate 20,445 downwards.
TCAAATATCTGGAAGTATGCATTGCATAATGACCCTCTGGCAGGCTGCAAAATCACATCTTGTTGCCTTTCATGGAAGAAAAATGAAGAATTATGAAAACAGAATGACAAGATTTTTCTAATCCAGTATTTTCTTTATCAGCTCTGTGCCTGTTTAAGGCAAAGACAACTGATGACAAGGTAAACCTTTCAGGTTAAGAGAAATCTGGCTCTTTTGTCAAAAGAAAACACTAAGATCCTTGGCTTTCCCAATTTCTAAATTTAATTTAAACTTGGAAAACCTTTTGTGGCTGTACTGACCAACCTGCATGTATAAGGCAGTATTCTCCCTTGAAAGGGTCTTAGACTGGTGCAACCTCTGTCCTTTCAGGCTCATCACTATCCGAGTAGGAGGTGATGGAGGGGTGTCCGCAGATACTGGAAGGGTTTTGCAAGTGAGAGGTGATCTCGTTGGAACTACAGACTGGACAAGCACTTGGCTGCTGCCACCTTCGTGGACTCTCAGTGACTAGCCCAGGACTGAGCACACCCGGCAGGGTGGCTGGAGACCTTCATCTGACATCACGGTTAGTGGGACAGGCTGCACCATCACCGGAGTTCTCCTTTCTAACAAAACTGTGAGCTCCAAGGCCCAGGCTGCCTCTTGGCTCTGTTTTCACGTCCTCGTTGTGACAGGCATAGCGAGGAACACAGGAGCCAGAGACTATTATGGACCTTCCTTTTGGAAAATGAAAGATGGAGACAGAATTCCACATGAATCCAGTCCTGGTGACCCAAGTGTCTAGGGACCAGGCCGAGGCACCACCTCAGGCAGGTCCCGAGGAACCTAGGGAAAGCTAGCCGGGAAAGCACACTTCTTCCAAACTCAGTTTTGAGGCTGTTAATTTCCTGATTTTTCTATGCTATTTAGAAATGCATTATGGATATTCCTGTGTGATTCTCCTCACTTGTTTATTTTCCTTACAGAAAGATTCCAAAGAAAAATCAACACTGTGCCACCAGAGCACTGGTTTCTGAGCCACGAGATGTGTTCCTGTCACCCCCATTTTTCTCAGCTCCTCTTTTTCTTTTCTTCTCCCCATTCTCTCCCCTCCTCTATTCTTTGTGCCTTTTCTGTCTGTGTTTGTGCTGCTATAACAATACCTGCAACTGAGTACTTTATAAAGAGGAGACATTTCTTCCTCAGAGTTCAGGAGGCTGGGAAGCCACTGATCAAGGCACCAGCTGTTGGGGGCCCTGACCCTCTGCTTCCAAGATGCTGTGCGTTGCCACATCCTCTAAAAGGCAGGCAAGAGCTCTGTGTCCTCACACAGCAGAGGAACAGAGTGTGAGGCCACCCCTCCACAAGCCCTCTCTGTGATGGCATTTATCTATTCATGAGGGCAGAGCCTTCATGACCCAAACACCTCCCAACAGTGTTGCACTGGGGATAAATTTCCAGCATGTGAATACAGGGGACACATTCAGACCACAGCATTCTCCGCGCCTTCCCTCTGCTCATACTGATCCTCTTCCTTGCTCTCTCCCATCTTCCCTAATCTTGTCCTGTCTCTAATCCATTCTGGTGATGAGCAAAAAGATTGTCACTTTGCCTACAGCGCACATCCTAGGTTTTACTTCCTTTTAGAAATAGGCTCACTGATGGTGTTTTATCATGGCCATAGGGAAACTACAAAGTTACCTTAATTTAGCTATAACACCTATAAAAAGTCAGTTTTTATTACAGAATCTCCTTCCATCTCCTTAGCTTTGGGGGTCCTCAAGACCATTCAGAGAGCCTTGGGGAGGGAGCAGCTTTCAGATGAGCTTGAAAGTTAGAGAGGGCTCCCAGCAGAAGCAAACACTGAAACAGGATATGAGATATAAATCTTCCCTCGGTCTGGCTAAATCAGCCTAGTAGGCCCGGCATTCCACTCTGCTTCTAAGGTCACCTACATCAGTTTCAAAACAAAGTCACTTCCATTTTCCATAGAAAACGAAGCCAAAAATAATAATTTTTTTCAGAAAGATTTTCAACCCACTGGGGGAAATCATAGCTATTTTCTAAATATGAAATAGGGAAAAAAATTCTCTCATCTGTACTACCAGGAAAAGGAAAACTGAGAGGAAGACATAAGGGTCACCCGCAGACCTGGGACTCCATGAGTATTTACACACCAGTTCCAGACACAGAGAAAAGCCCTTCCACCCACCCAAGGGCACCATCCCTAGGATTCTGCAAATCTGAAATGAAGATAAAGTCTGAAGAAAGAACCATGCTCATCTCAAAGTCAAATCGGGGCTAAGTGCTTGTAAGGACCTGAGAGTCCTTGGGAAGCAGGTAACGCAAGATGCAAGGCCAGGGTGGACTCCCTAGCAGGACACAACGCCAGTGCACACCAGCTCAGAGAGGCTTGTCAGAGTCAGCGTGGGCAACGAACACAGGGATGGGGGACAGTCTTGGCTGGTCACATTCTCTACAGGGACCCTGCAGGGACTCTGGAAAGCTGTGCTGAGTCTGTGATCTATTTAAGTTAGGTTTAAGTTTCACATCCCGATGACTCTCAGGATTCCCCCTCCCCCTGTTGCCTGATAGTGTCACCCATGTCAGCCACTCTGATCTCTTGGGACAGGATCCCTTCTTAATTCTTTTCCCAAACTCCCCTCCAGCCAGGTCCCTAATGGTCTCCCCCACTCCCAGTTAATCCAGAGAGAACAGTGCCAGGGCCTCACCGAGCTTCCAGCACACCTCAAGTGACAGGGCACAGCTCAAGTACAGCAAGCATCCTTGGCAGCATAGACACTTGCCAAGATCCATGGGGAAAATCAGCTATTTTCTCATAATCGAGCCCTATCTCTTCAACTACAAAATGAGGATGACATTATTTACCTCACTGTGACCTCATGAGGACTAAATGAAAAAACTTTGTAAAGCATCTAGTGTGGTACCAGGTACCTGCTAAATATTTAATAATGTTGGTTGCTTTTATAATCAATGGTAGAGCTGAAAGGCATTCTCAAATTATTTCATTTATACATAGAAATATACATAAGCATATGCTACATAAAAATATGTATTTAAGTAACTGAACACATGTGAACATGAAAAACAGGAGGCGCCTAGATCCTATAACTACGCTATGATGTTTCAATTAAACATTAAAGATGCCAAAGGCATTTGATTAAAGCTGAAGAAAAAATAGACATGCATTAAAATTTCAGAAGTGATTTGCAATTAAAGTATTTTTAAAATCTACAAGGTAGTAGTTCTCATTGAACAAAGCTAAATAAAATTTCTTTCTGCAAAATCATCTCAAAGAGAACAACCAAAAGAAAGGCATAGGTGATACACAAACTGAGCAAATTATTCAAAGCCATAATTTTCCCTTACCTTTGACCCGACGAGAGTGTACAGCCACTGTATGGTTTCATTGTGGTTTATTACTCCATTCATACCATCCACATACAACATAATCTGGCCCAAAGCTAGGGAAGAGAAGAGGAAAAAATGACATTACAGATGTATACGTAAATATACTCTTCAAAGACATGTCCATAGAGGTTTTCATACAGTAAGTACTGGGTAGGTTAAGAACCAAATCTGAAGAGAATTCCTGAGCTCCAAAATTAGCAAAGTCATTTTAGAGAGAAAGTATCGACCACACCAGAAAAAACAAGGGCATTCCTAGTGTCTGGAAGATGCAATTAAGGCTCCAATCAAATGATCATTGTTTGTGTGTTCCTTGATGTATAAATGCTTGTTTTTCCATTTCCCTACCTGTGTGTAGCCCCAGACAGGACAAAGATATCCATGAGACAGTGTCAGGCTTGTGGCCTCCCACTGGGGCCAAGAGGACAAAGTTTCCAAATGCGACCTGTCCAGCCTAAAATAAGCAAGCTTTCTTAAATCACATATAACTTCCTAGTCATATTTCACCCATAAGTAATTGGTATGGTATTAACATTTTTAAAACAACATTTTTTCCCCAGGTAACAGGACATCTTATTCTAGAAAAATACAGGACAGTAAGTGAAAATAATTCATATTCCTGTAAGTTGGGGATAATCCGTCAATATACTAATGCACTTTCCCATATTCATTGTTTTTTGGGGTTTTTTTTAAGAGATCAGGTCTTGCTTTCTTGCCTAGGCTGGAGTGCAGTGGCATGATCATAGCTTACTGAAGCCTAGGGCATCTGGGCTCAAGCCATCCTCTTACTTCATCCTCCTGAGTAGTTAGGACTACAGGTTAGTTAGAAAAACTAACACTAAGTTAGTTTTTCTAAATTTTGACATTAGGTCTTACTTTGCTGCCCAAGCTGGTCTTGAACCTCTGGCCTCAAGCCATCCTCCCCACTTGGGGTTCCCAAGTGCTGAGATTACAGGTGTGAGCCACTAAGTCTAGCCGTACTCTTTCTTTTTGTGCATTATACACACAAAGTTTATATGTAGGTTATAGGAAACAGTCTACATGAAATGCATTGATTGAAAAAAGCAAAACACAAAATCATGAGTATACACAAACTGTAAGTAAACAAATGTATGTGTGATATTAGGAAACTCATCATTATCCTATTCAACAAAAGATCAAGTAACAAAACCATACAATTATTCTGAGAAAAGCTATGCTCCCAAATATGTAACAACTCAAAAATTTAAAAGATTATTTGGATATATCCTTGACCTAATAAAGAGTAGATTTTTGGAAATAACAGATTCATATTCTATTTAATGGTGAAATACTGTCAATATTCCTACTTAAATCTGGAATAATTTTTAAATGATGCCACTAAGCCCATGATTATTTTAATACTGCTATAGAATTTCAGGCAAGTTTAATAACACATGAAAAATAATAGGCAAAATGGTTGGAACAAATATATAATACTATCATGACTTGCAAGTAATATTATAGATACAATAAAAATTTCACAGAATTTATAACAAAGAGATCACGTTTATACTCACATTTCTCATCCTAGTGAGAAATATGTATGTAGCATACAAAGAAAACAAAGTCTGTTACAAAATATAATATTAGATAAATGAAGATATAACAAATATAAAGGATTAAATTAATTCTTGTTTAAATACTAATAGTTTGTAATACTAACTGATAAGAAAATACTGAATATCACGAGGAAAAAGGCAAAATCATTTTATAAGAGGTGACAGCTGATTTATAATGACATGTAAAATTGTTCATTCTCACTATAATTGAACAAATAAAACAATAATAATGTAGTATTTTCACTTAAATTGGCAAAGGTATTTTAATATAAAATGATTAGGTATCAAATACTTTCATCCATTACTTATAGCATGGCAGATTGGTAGAAATTCTGTAAATAAGACTACAGTGCTGCGTGCCAAGTCCTGAGGAGAGACTTTGTGTTATCAATAGAACTTCCCTATTATCCTCATTTGTTTTTGTGAGTAAAGCCTCACTCTGTCATCCCACATAGACTGCAGTGGCATCATCATACTCATAGCAACCTCAAACTCCTGACCTCAAGCTATCTTCCTCCCTCAGCCTACCAGAATACTAGGATTGTAGGCATGAACGATACTGCTCTCATTTGACAGAGGAAAAAAACCAAGGCTCTGAGAAGTGAGCAATGTGTGCAAAATCTCCATCCCTATCCAAGTGGTGGAACCTACTTCCAGCTGCGGTGGGCAGGCTCCAACACGTCTGTGTTAAGAGTCTTCGAAGTCCTCTTAAAGCTTTTCCCTAGTCACTGTGATTTGAGAAATCTATGCTAAGGAAATAACTCTAAGTGTGAATTAAAAAAAAAAAGAAGAAGAAGGAAAGTAGAGTGTTCACTGAAATGTCATTTAAAATACTAAATTAGGCCAGGTGCTGTGGTTCATGCCTGTAATCCTAGTACTCTGGGAGGCTGAGGTGGGTGGACTCCTTGAGCTCAGGAGTTCAAGACCAGCCTGAACCAGAGCAAGACTCCATCTCTAAAAATAGCCAGGTGTTGAGGCAGGTGCCTATAGTCCCAGCTACTCAGGAGGCTCAGGCAAGAGAAGCAATCCTTGTGTCTAAGAGTTTGAGGTTGCTGTGAGCTATAACACTATAGCACTCTACTGAGGGTAACAAAGTGAGACTCTGTCTCAAAAAAAAAGGAGGAAGAGTTTGTTCCAAAGCCCTTTTCCCTTTCTGAGTTCCACTGTTAAAAAAAAAAAAAAATCAATCTTGAGGCACATTTGAGCATCTTTCTCTAAAATCAGCCCACAGGTATAGTGGAGTGATAAAGTAAACTCTTTAGCTTTCTGGAAGGGGCAACTGCAGGGAAAACATTTTTCCCCAAGGGTGAGAAGCCAAGAAAGAAGATCTCTACTGTTAGTAACTGCTCAGGGCCTCTGGTACTGGACAAATGCCCAGATTAAGATTTAAATGTCAATTTCATCTGCTTCCCTCCAAGATTCCATTAACTGATCATACTGGAAGAGGTATGTCACGAGAAAGTTTATGTCTAATGGAAGTCAAGTCTCTGATCACACTAATTTGTCATAATATTTTGGTAATCAAAAGCTTTTCCACTAGATCTTTTATACCCTAGCCTTGACATTTAAATTAATATTTAAAACTAAAGCAATTTCTCCTGTAAACCCATTTCAGACACAAGATGGCGCTAAATAGATTCACATGGGTTCACACTACACTACAATTCAATTGCAAAAACCCACCAACCTAAAGGTCGGCCTGAGAAGAAAACCTACACGGGGAGGGAAAAAAAGCCCTAAAAACTCACATGTCTGGGTCACAGGAGCCATGACCATTAGTGATTTGCATTTTCAAGAAGGATGATAAGGCTGAAACTGTCAGAACAGAGTGGTAGGTGGTACCACAGGTCTAGAAAAAGGCTGTCTAGGGGCATTTCTTGTTCTACCACCCCAAGAACTCACTCTAGGCCTTATTTATCAGTTTTCCTGTGTTTCAGTTTCTTCTTCTCAAGCAATTAAATAGTAACAGTGCAATACCTATTTTCCAGGGGCATTGTGAGGACTGAGTTAGAATCAAGCCCAGCCTGTAGTTAAGTGCTCAATAAATGGTAGTTGTATAAATTACTTCACTGAGGTCAGACATCAAGTCCCCACAGCACACAAGCACACCCTGAACGTTCCTGGTACACACGAAGTGGGGGAGCTCACTCTCTGGGCTCTCCTGTTGAGCTGCTGGTCATGAGATGTGGAAGGACTCCTTGCCTAACCAGAAACCACAAAGATTTGCTCTTATGTTCTCTTCTAAAAATGTTAAAGTTTTACTTTTTTGTATTTATCAATAGCTATACAACCCAACTGGAGATGATTTTTATACAAAGTGTGAGGTGTAGACTGGGGCTTTTTCACACAGGTGGCCAACAGATCTAACACTTGTTAAGAGACTATCCTTTCTCTGTTTCACTGTTTTTGCAAATTTGCCAGAAATCAATTGGCTGTGTTTGTGCAGTGGGTCTATCCTTTTGCCAATACCACAGCATTAAAGTAATCTAAAAATCAGGTAGTGTGATGCCTATTTCATTCTTCTTTTTCAAAATTTTTCCAGGTATTCTTGCTCTTTTATCTTGTAATATAAATTCTAGAAACACATCATTTACAAAAAAAACTTTCTGGAAGTAGTGTTAATCTATAGATAAATTCTGTGAGAAGTGACATCTTGATTATGTTGAATTTTCTAATCTACAAAACCCATTATGTCTATTTATTTAGTTTTTTTTTGAGACACAGTCTCACTTTGTCACCCTGGGCAGAGTGCCGTGGCATCCACAGCTCACAGCAACCTTAGACAGACTTCCAGTTTAAAGTAATCCTCTTGCCTCAGCCTCCCTCACAGCTGGGACTACAGGCGCCCACCACAACACCCAGCTTGTTTTTCTACTCTTTCATAAGGTATGGAGTCTTGCTCTTGCTCTGGCTGGTTTCAAACTCCTGAGCTCAAGCAATCCACCTGCCTCAGCCTCCCAGAGTCTGGGATTACAGGTGTGACTCACCATGTGCAGCCACTTACTCTAGTTTTTTAAGGTAGGTGTTTCTATTATTAACTAGAATATTTTCTTCTTTTCTAATACATGTAATGCTATAAATTTCCTTCCATGCATTGCTTCAATTACATCCTATAAATTTGGGTATGTTGTATTTTCATTTAGTACAAAATATTTCCTAATTTCTATTGAGAATTCATCTTTAACACATGGATTAATCAGAAGTGTGTTAATTTCCAAGTATTTGGAGATATTATTTTACTTATTCATAGTTTAATTCCTTTATGGTCAGAAAACATATGATTTCAATTCTTTTAAATTTGATATGGTTTATGATTTAGGATACGATCCATGCTGGTGAATGTCTTATGCACCTTTGAAAAGAATACATATTCCCCTGCAGTTACACAGAGTGCTCTTAAAATTATTAAAACTAGTTGGCTGACAGTTCTATCCAGTTTCTCTATAACCTTGCTGATTTTCAGTCTATTGATTCTATTTGACTATAAAAAGAGAAGTGTTGAAGTCTCCAACGATAGAATTTTTTTATTTCTATTTCAGAATAAGAAATAAGAGTTGGTTCTTTCTATCTTTGCTTCACGTATTTTGAAGTTCTAGTTTTCTGAGTGAACTGATTCTTTTGTTATTATAATGTTTTTATCTCCAATTATTTTCTTTGCTTCCTCTAATATTTAAGGAATTTAAATATTGGCTATTTCAGCTTTTCTTTTGATTACTGCTTGCATGTTTTTTTCCTCCATCCTTTTGCTTTTGAAATACCTGCAGTATTATAATTAAAGTGAGTTTCTTATAGGCAGCATCTAATTGGATCTTGTTTTATTTATCCATTCTGATAATCTCTTTTAAATACTGTGATTAGACCAATCATATTTAATGTAATTATTGACATGTGTGAATTTAGATCTATCTTTTCTAATCTGCTACCAAGCCCATCTGGTGAGCTTTTTATTTTAGTTATTATACTTTTCATTTCTAAATTTTCTATTGAGTTTTTCTTCATAGCTTCTATTTCTTTCATGAGACTTTCTACCTTTCTATCATTTCAATAGTGTTCACTCTTAATTCCTAAAGCATTTTTACAACAGCTGCTTTAAACACTTTGACAAGTCCAGTATCTGTATCACCTTGGCACTGAGACCTGTTGATTTGCTTTTTTCTGTGCAAGTTGACATTGTACACCAAGTAATTTTGGCTTACTCATCTCCTGGAAATCTTGAAAATAATGTTATAAAATTTGGGGTTTTGTCAAAATAGTACAGATAATGTTGACATTTTTGTTTAAATAGGCAAATAACATGGTTCAGTTTCGGCACAAGTTCTGTTCTGCCTTCCATGGGCTGTGGTGCCAATACTAGGTCAATTTCTAAAGCCCTTCTCATCCATCCAGCTTGGCTTTGTATGTGCATCACACAGTGGCGGGTCTGGAACCTGTGCAGTAGTCTGTCACACTGCTGGCTCCTCAAAGTATTTGGTGTGCTGTTTAGAGTCAGATTCATGCATGCACAGTGTGCAGCAAGTCCAGGGGTTCATACAAAACACTTTGGGTCAAATCCCTGAGTGCTTCCTTTTCCAGGAGCTCTGTGAGACTTTCAGATTTCTTGGTGTTCCTCTTCTTAGTCCTTCAGTCAGAAAGCTAAGGCTCTATTTAACCTGCATAGACATTTACTCTTTATGATTATAGCCACATCTGGGGCCATCCTACAGGAGAACAAAGAGAAATGGGAGATAACAGCTTTCCCTAATCAGACAGAAAGTTTCCGTTCCACTCCTTCAGAGTTTTAGGCACCTGAAGGCCCCTGCAGCAAGTACCTTATTTCCACAGCTGTTCTCACCATAAGATGATCTGGGGGCAGGGGTGAAAGATGACAAAATAGAAAGAGTGAAAGTCAATTTTTGTTAGAGGTGAAAGGTGTGGGTCCAGTTTCAGTCTTCTACAAGTTGCCAGCCAATTCACCCAGCACCATTTGTTAAATAGGGAGTCTTTCCCCCAGTTTAAGTTTTTGATAGGCTTATCGAAGATCAAATGACGATAAGTGTCTGGATTCATCTCTTGGTTCTCAATTCTGTTCCATACATCTACCTCTCTATTTTTGTGCCAATACCATGCTGTTTTGATCACTACAGATTTATAGTATAGTCTTAAGTCTGGTAGCATGATTCCACCTGATTTGTTTTTATTTTTGAGTAATGTCTTGGCTATTTGAGGTTTTTTTCTGTTTCCATATAAAATGAGGTACTAGTTTTTCCGGATCTTTAAAGTATGACAGAGGTGCTTTAATGGGGATTGTATTAAATCTGTAGATTGCTTTGGGTAGAATGGACCTTTTAACAATGTTGATTCTTCCTAGCCATGAGCATGGTATGTTTTTCCATTTGTTGACATCTTTGGCTATGTCTTTTCTCAAAGTTTCATAAGTCTCTCTATAGAGATCTTTCACGTCCTTTGTTAGGTACACTCCCAGATATTTCATTTTCTTTGGCACTACTAAAAATTGACCTGCTGTTGGATCCTGCAATTCCTCTACTAGGAGTATATTCAAAAGACCAGAAATCACTTTGCAAAAAAGATATTTGCACTAGATTATTCATTGCAGCTCAATTCTTAATAGCCAAGTCATGAAAGAAGCCTAAGTGCCCATCGATCCATAAATAGATTAATAAATTGTGGTATAGATATACCATGGAATACTATGCAGTCTTAAAAAAAGATGGAGCCTTTACCTCTTCTATGTTTACAAGGAGGAACCTGGAACATAGTCTCCTGAGTAAAGTATCTCAAGAATGGAGGAAAAAGTATCCAATGTACTCAGTACTTCTATGAAACCTACTTACATTTACTCACACTTTGTTATGAAAGATAGAACACAACTATAGCCCAAGATGAAGGAGAGAAATTGAGTGAGAAGGGACGGGAGGGGGGAGGTTTGACAGAGGGAGGGTAAAAGGCAGGACCACACCTATGGAGCATATTGCAAGGGTACAAGTCAAATCTGTCAAGTATAGAACATAAATGTCTTAACACAATAATCAAGTAAATGAGGCAAAAGCTTTGTTGATTGGTTTGATGTAACCATGTCAGATTATATATAAAAAGAAAATCAACACATTGTACCCCACATATGCATAAATGTATTCATGATCTATGTGTATTTGACTCAATAAAAATAATAATAATAAAGTATTCTCTAGTTAGTAGTAAAAAAAAAAAGAGAGAGTGAAAGACATGGGGGACTTTTGTACTATGCATGTTTGGAGTCCTTTTCCTCCTAACTCAAAGCAGAAGTAAAAGATTCATATGGAACTCTCTGTCCACACCAATGCCCCCTTCTGGGTTTCAGGCTGACTTGAGACCAAACTAGGAAAAAAATGTCAAAAGCACTGTCAGTTTCAACCTATTATATTTCAAATTCTAGATATCTTCTCTAACTGCCTGCTACAATTTACTCTTCAGAGTCCGCAATTAGTTGCCCTTGTAATTTTCCCAGGTTTTATAGCTGTATTCAGTATGAGAGGCAGGGTACTGTGTGGTTACTCTATCTCACTCCGTACTGAACTCCTCCCTGCTCTTAGAGAACACCAGTGGCTGGGGTCCACTCAGAATTCGGCCTCCTTAGGCTAAGCCCATGGTTTTCAATCCTTCCTTTCTTCATGCTTTCCTCTCTCATTCCCTTCCTCTATCTCTCTCCCTCCCTTCTTTCCTTTTTATCCTCCCTACCTTGTTTGTTTGTTTAAAGCTGAAGGCCCTTTATTCAGCTTAAAAGGAAGTTTAACACAGATAAGAGATAACTCTAAGCTGCTTTACTGGAAGCAGGACTAGAGTTTTGATCACGTTCTACTTTAACACTTGACACTCCCCACCCTGTCTGCCTCAGTGGGTACTAAAGCATCCTTCAACAGTCACAGCACTCAGTCCCCTCAGTTGGACACTGAGCTCACTGCATACCTGCATTTTCAAACATAACTAGTAAAAGTTATGAAATCAAATTTATTAGTCCAGATCAGCAATATATATATCTGTGTGTGTGTGTGTGTGTGTGTGTGTGTGTGTGTGTGTTTTGAGACAGAGTCTCACTTTTTCGCCTTCAGTAGAATGCCATGGCATCACAGCTCACAGCAACCTCAAACTCCTGGGCTCAAGTGATCCTCTTGCCTCAGCCTCCCCAGTAGCTGGGACTACAAGGCACCCACCACAATGCCCCGCTGTGTTTTTAGCAAAGATGAGGTCTTGCTCTGGCTCAGCGTGGTCTGAACTCCTGAGCTTAAGCAATCCATCCGCCTCAGCCTCCCAGATTGCTAGGATTTCAGTAAATACAATAAAAATGGAGCACATTGCATTTATTAAAGGATGGGTAATCTTATTTTTATTTTATATAAATTTTTTTCCTGTAAGTCTCTAACCCAAAAAGTTCAGAATCTATTATTCCAGACTCCCTCCCCTTCCTCATTCTCCACCTTCTGTGAGTCACTAAATCCTTCAATTTTTTCCTCTAGGCTATCTCAGGTCTTGAGTTCACTTTTTCTTCCTTCTATTAAACTAATGGCCTTGGGTCCAACTTCCGTGTCACTCCTAGATTATAGCAACTGCTGGTCCTGGCTGGTCTCCCACTTTGACTCCTACCCTTTTTCAAATCCATAATAAATATTGTTACCACTGACTTTTCCAAAGCATCAAATATGTCATCTAAAGCTAGAAGACCTGACCCAGGGTTCCCCCTACTCCCAAACAACTTGCTGGCCTTTTTACCTTCTTGCACAAACCATCTTAGCTTCTATCTCTAGAACTTTTTGCTACCAGATCAGGGCTTCAATTCTTAGCCTATCGATTTTGAATTAGTTAAACATGACTTGTATTTAAGAAAAGTCTTCACATATAAAATACAGGCATATATTCACTCTACAAACCAGAGGAAGACTTGATTTTAAAGAATTTCTTACATGCTGGAGACATAGAAGAACCCACTCCCAAATCAGTTACTTGCCTGCTTGCTCACGTCCTTTCCTTCAGCCAAAGACACCAAAAATGCCATGGAAGAAGTTGAAAGGTCATCCCTTCCTGGCAGTCATTGAACTTTTTTTTTTTTTTTTTTGAGACAGTCTCACTTTGTTGTTTCCCTCAGTAGAGTGCTGTGGCATCACAGCTCGCAGCAACCCTCAAACTTTTGGGCTTAGGTGATTCTCTTGCCTCAGCCTACTGAGGAGCTGGGGCTACAGGCACCCACTGCAACACCCGGCTATATTTTTTTGTTGCAGAGTGGCCAGGGCTGGGTTTGAACCCACCACCCTCGGTATATGGGGCTGGCACCCTACCCACTGAGCCACAGGTGCCGCCCAGAGTCATTGGATTTTTTAAACAAAGGACTCTTAAATATTGCTGCCCTATGTAATCTTTTAATCAATCCCTGTCCATTCTTTCCTTTTACTCTACATGGCAGTGAAATTAAGGTCACATGTACTCTGTAAATGGGCACAGAGATTCAAGAGCTATAATCTCTTTAGGAAAGTTATGTAGTGTAGCCATAAGTATGTTTAATGCAGTTTTTAAATCATTGTTATAACTATAGATATATCACAAATTTTATCACATGTCAGCCCTTTTCAATATATTAGGCAAGACTTTGTTTTTAACCAAATGTCCATGTACATATTTGAGCCTACAATTTCACCATAAACCAGAAGATTCCTTTCACTGATATCTCAGTTATTTTGGCTTATCTTTCTACATGATCTTACCATTCTTGGCTTTTAGATTTTTTTAAGAAAAGCAGTGTAAAAGAAAGACTGTTCTATAGCTACTCTGTAAAATCAAATTTTACCAGTTGAGAATGTTACTGGAAATAATTCCTATTTATTTTTACTAAAAGTACAAAAAAAGATGAAAGGTATGAAAAATTAAAGAAAATTATCTCAATGCATGGGCAATATTTTGCTACAAGCAAGTATCAGTGGTCACTAGAGTTTATTTTTGGTTTTGAAGGGGGATTACCTGTGAGTTGCCTTTTGGAAATGAAGATACTTTGCCATGCTGTTGAATACAATTATAACACCCTATTCATGTATAATGCACATTTTCAGCCCAAACTTTCAGAAAAAAAAAAAACTTTCCATTTTAATTAAAATTTATATTTTCTTATATTTAGATACCTATTTTTCTGCATTATAAAGTAATTTTAGCATTTATTTTTAACAGTTATACTTTTAATACATAAGCATAAAAGAATTAGAAACATTTATGTAGATAAAGAAGTAGTACTACCCATGTATAATGTGCACCCTTATTTATCCCCTCAAAAATTTGGGCAAAAAGTCCACACTATACATGGCAAAATATAGTAGTTCTTCCTGGAACCTGACTCTGAGCACCCAGATTGGCCCTGCCTTCTTCAGTCAGAACAGAAGGGGCTCTGATAATCTCCAGTAAGTTTTTAATTGACAGTTATCTCCATAGAGAAAAACAAAACTATTACTACCTCTCAAACTTTATCTTGTGGGAAGGACTAATTCATCTTGAAGAAGAGATTTCAACTTATTTTAATTAGACCATTAAAATGTACTCCTCTTAACTCCAAAATGGATTTGTCTACCCCTGATTTCCATTATTCACCAAGCTTGCAATAAATATTGAAAAGAGGTTGATAATGTTGACATTCTTGGAACTAAATGAAGACCTCGAGTCCAGTTATTATTCTCCCCCACTTAATTGTCCGCCCTAAATAACAAGCCCTGGTTCAGTTTTCCCCAAGGGCAACTGTCAAAGAAATACTCTTTCAACACCGATTACTGCATGAAAATTAAGGAGAATAAGCTGCCAATTCTTGGCTGGAGACAAGAATTTAATCAGCACCAAGAGCTCCAACAAGGTGTCAGAGTTTCATAGTCCCTTGCTGACATTTAGCAGCATTTGCAATGCAAATTTTCTAAAGCAGTCTTAAATTACCAACACCTCTCCCTGACCCCAGAATGCCCATTTCCTAAAAAAGGTCCCCAAGAAAAATTTCAAAATTAATTAGACCTAAGATCCCCTTTTAACACTTGCAAGCTTAATTAGTAACTCTCAGAGGAGAGAGGGCCCTACCCCAGATCCTCCAAATCAGGATCATTGAAGTGGCTCTTTCTGATCCATCTTCCTTCCTACCAAGGCATTAATGCAGCTGAGCTCTGCATCTTCTTCTCCCGTCTAATGCACATAGAAGACTGATTTGTTTGTGGCCTATTTGTTCACCTTCCTACCAGCAGCAAAGCTTAAATCCATCCCAGATTCACACACTAAAAGAAGGCCCTTATCAGCCACCAGCACAGGAACAGCCTTGTCACTGCGGGGCCACGGCAGCCTCAACTACACCTATGGACCCCAGCCTCTCTCAATCTTTCCTATCCTACCTGCCCCCGTTTTTCAGATAAGGAGAAACCAAAGAAATGAAGAAAAGTCTAAAATGTTAGCAGGTTCTGCACCTCTAAAAATTTTTGGCAGACTTCTAGTTTCCCTATGGAAAGAAAAATAGGCATTTTAATGATCTGTTCTATAATGATCTTCCAGGACTTACATCTAATGAACTACCAGTAGAAGCATACAGCCTCCTGAAGGCATCTCAGAGCCAGCCAGAAGTGGAGTGAATCCCAAACAGACTGCAGGGTCAGTAGTGGCTAGACTGTCTTACTCACTCTCCTGTGATCAAGCTCACCCTGGCTCTTCCCATAGGAAGCTGGGGTAACACCCTAAGTTAGTGACAAGGGCTTGACAAGTGACCCTGGAAGTAGCAGGTCCTCCTGGCCTAGGGACAGTCCATGCCAGAGGCATACACTTGGAGCACATGCCCCCAAACGGCATAACTGCTTACTGAGTGACAGAGTCATAGACCTGAGGTTCAGGGAGAGTAATTAAGCCCAAGCAGAGTGTAATGGCATTCACAAACACCTCAATTCAGAGGAGGGTGGGATTGGTATGAGCTTGAGTAATGAGAGGAGGTTTCACAAAGGAAGATGACAGGAGACAGAGCTTAAAGGATAGGGCACATTTAGCTGGGAGAAGGCAGGTGAGATTCGGGTATGACAGGAGATAAAGGGCGGAAGTACTTCCCCCAACTTCTGCTCTCAGGACGGCACAGTATCAAGAAAACACACAGGATTTTGACTCAGAAAGAACTTAGTTTGCATGTTGCCTCCACCATTTTCTACTTCTAAAACAAGTTGCCCAAACTCTGGGGCCTCAGCTTACATATTACTCAAATGGAAGACAAGTCCCTGCATTTCATGTTGTTCAGAGGAAATGAGATGACATATTAGCACAGCATATAGCTGATGGTCAGGCAGTTTTTGTTCATGCTATGAAGCTAATTAATCTCTCTGGACTTCAATGATATCATCTGAAAGACAGAAGAGTCTAAACAGAAGACCCTGAGGCTCCCCAGGAGGGCTGGGTCTCAATACCATTACTCTAAAGGCCGGAGGGCATGTCATGCAGAGAATCTGGCACTAGGGGGCGAGCTTCTATTGGATGTTGATACCCCCAAGGTGCAGCTTCACAGATATGATTCCACAAATTTGCCTTATTGATACACTACTCTTTATAAATTAGGCCACTAAAAAAAGAAAAAAAACAGAAACAGGTATGTGAAACAATAAAAGTATATTCTAGTATATTAATTCTGTATTTCTACTTAGGATTTCAACATCTTTACAATTTTAACTCTAAAAATCCCTAATTTACTAACTTCCTAGTTTACTAATATTCCACCAACTGTAATCAATCTATATCTGGAGACACACACCTGGGAGGACTTGCTGCTAGACCCCTGTAAAGCCCACAGAACCCATATCCTGCCATTACCTGGTGGCCAGCATCCCACTTACTGACACAGCTCAGGGTTCTTAGGCCTGGTCCCAGGGAAGAATCATTGTGTGGGAAGCCCTAAACCACTGATTCCCCACCACCACCACCTGATTTAACTGGGCACAGGTGTATGCCTGGCATTGGTTTTGTCAAAGCTCCACAAGTGATTTTCCTGCACAGCTAGGTACATGAACCACTGATCGATGTATGCTACACTATGCTACACATAACTTAAGGACTATGCCTGGGTTAGGACACTCCCCCAGCCAGCCTCTTCACAGCCACACTCAGTATCAGCACTTGCTTCTAACCAAAACCAAACTCAAAGGCAAGTGCGGAACAACCCAAGGCCCCCGTTCTGACCACTATCTTCCACACTGTCCAGTGAGGCCAAGAGTTATGAATGGAGCCATGGTAGGCAGCGGTGGGTCCCTTCAGCATAGTGGGCTTCCACCAAAACCCCAGACTGCTGGAAATGGTCCATCACCAAGGTTTACCAAGCTGAACACAGTTGCATGTGAGAGGCCATTTCAAAATTTCAACACCTAAACATTATTTTAAAACCATAATATCATGGAACATAGTAAATGTTTTTAAACAAGACAATGCCTTAGTTTCTTCTCAGAACACTTAATTGCTTTACTGTAGACCTCAGCAATGGGGCTTTTAAAAAATGAAGATATAATAGCAATCAGTTGCCCACTCCTGAGTTAAACCTGAATTCTTGGGAAGTATTACAGGCTTGCCCAATATATTTTTAGTGATAATTATTTTATGTCTATTTTATGAGCTAGAGTAATTCCAGGATAGAAATAAGGATCAAAGAACTAGAAATCCTACTGTGACCATAATCATTTCCGTCAGCTCTAAATTGATGTTCAAAGAAGGAAGATAAAGAAAACTAAAGAAATGTTCCTTAAAAGATAATTGATAGAATCGCTGGTGGTAATACACATCCTCTCTATTGTCTGCCTTCCAAGAAATTAAAATGTAATGGATACATGAATAAGTATGAACGTACTTAACATGTAAATACATTTAAACTCTTATCAGATACATGCTACAACATGGATGAACCTTGGAGAAAACATTGTGCTAAGTGGAATAAACCAGACACAAGAGGGCGAGTACTGTGATTGCATTTGTCTGAAGTATCTAGAACAGGCAAATTTATAGACATGAAAGGGGTTGGGGGAAAGAGAGACAGGGGAGATATTGTCCAATGAGAACAGAATTTCTACTTGGGGTGATGAAAAAGTACTGGAAATAGATAGTGGTGACAGTGATACAACATTATGAAGGAAATTAATGCCACTAAATTGTAAAATTATTTTTTTTCAGGATAACAAAGAGAAATTTTATTTAGGAAGAACAAAGAGGAAAGTTTAGAGCACTTCCAAGGAGAGTTGGAAGTGGGTCCCTCTCATAGAGGAGAAAAGGTGAGCGGCCTGAATTGTACAATTAAAAGTAGATAAAATACATATAAATTCTGTTTTACATATGTACAATTTAAAATGGTTAATTTCATTATATAATTCTGTTACATATATCATATATAGGAGATACACACACATATATATATCCACAATTTTTAAAAAGTCAAAACAAAATCCTATCAAAAACACTACTCAGCTAAAAACTAATAGCCTAATGCCCACAGCAGAAAATCATAAAAGCAACTAAGAATTTCTGAAGAAAAGCAGCCTGGCCTCCTGACCTGGATGTGTGCTCTAACCTTTGGGGAGCCTTTCCTTGTGCTCAAATAGGTCAGAGACTTGTCCATCCCTGCAGAGCTGCCCAAGGCAACAAGGCTCAACATCTCTGGACCTCACTACCACCCATCCTGTTTCCTTGGCCAACACATTGGACTTCATTTATTTAATAGCTATATGCTGGCAGCTGTAATTACATGTTCATTAGAACCAAATTGTATTGTCATCCTAATAGATACTACTGGCTGTCGATCACTTGTATTTTGTTTTCATTTCTATAACTGTATAAGCATTTCTCATATCATCAGCTATTGGACCTGAATAAATATCAATACTTGAGACCATGTATTCTCACCAGGAGTAAGAAATATGAAAATAGGTTTCTGGGTGCAAAAGCACCTTAAATAATACAAAGGTTTATGGTCCTCCACAGGGGCATGGTACTTAAACAGATACACAGTACTGGCTGCAGAATTTAAATTTCACGGGGTGCATGGGTGATTAAGAAAAATGTAATAAAAAGCTCCTTGGGAAGAAGATACTAAAAAAAGTTTGAAAAACACTACTTTATAACCTATAATTAAATATTTCCTTAAACTAACAAACACACAGACAAAAACCCAGCTGTTCTTCATGTACACACACAGAAAAAGCTATGAAAAGAAATTTTAATTGAAAACCATCACAAGGCTTCACTGCAGGCCTCTCTCCAGTATATATAGCATAGCAGGCAGCTTTTGAGGAGGGGTTACCTTCCATTTGGCCCAACTCTCCTGGCCTTCCTTAAGGCTAACATATGCACCCATTCCTGCAAGCATCCCCAGCAGTGCTAAACACCAGGCATTCTGCTAGTCTCATGTGGCAGGAACCACCTTGACCAAATGGACAGAGAACTGCAGGGGTCAGGAAAGGAGAAGGACCATACCCTTTGTTCTACAACAGCCTTGAAGGGAAGCAGCAGGAGGCAGGCCAAGGCATGTGGTTGTAAGCCCATGCTCTAAAGCCAAAGAAACTTGGGTTTGAGGCTACATGGCATTGCCTCTTACCAAACAAACAACTGGGCAAGGGATTTGACCTCTGGCACTTCAAATTCCTCTTCTGAAAGCAAAGAGATGATGATGTTTCTTATGGAGCTGCAGTAAGAATTAAAATGAGAATAATACGGGGTTGCCATAAAGTTCGTGTGCAATTTAAAATAATTTGCAGACGAACTTTATGGCCACCCTGTACACTAGTTTCTTGCAAACTCAAGCAACTAAGGGTAATTGCCTTACCCAGTGAAATAACATTTAGTAACTACACTGTCACTGTTAGAAAGAGTTCCAATAAGTGGACACTATGTACTAATAGCTTCAATGGTCCTCATTCTAGAGCCCTGCAACTAGTCTGTGGCATGTGGCTAACTTGGTTTTGGTGGTCCCAGAAGAAAGAGGCCTTTGAAAAGTGTGTCTCACCCAGCTTGCTGAAACTTTCTTTTCTAATGTATATCTGCATACTGTGCCCATTCTTTCCCTCCCAAGGGACACATGCCACAGACAAAGCTACCATTCAAGGCTTCTCCCTAGGTTGTTAGCACAACCACACTATAGGACAGGTGCTACCAAAGCCTACCATCACCCCCTCATCCCCCTACTTGCCCTTTCCCAAACCAAGTGAGGGGGCCCCAGCAGCATATTCTCATGGCTCCTTATCTTTATACAATTTGCTAAGGGAAGGCATTTTTTTTTTATTGTTGGGGATTCATTGAGGGTACAAGAAACCATGTTACACTGGTTGCATTTGTTGGGTAAAGTCCCTCTTACAATCGTGTTTTGCCCCCAAAAGGTGTGGCACATAGCCATTACTCAGGGTCATAATCTCTGATCATACTGATTCCCCTCCATCACACCCTCTCTCTCAGGTTAGGATAAGATAATGAT
>CAUYRH010155850.1:0-11359 GCA_963574655.1 Perodicticus potto | reverse complement strand
CAGAAATAAAAACAAAGCAGGAGGAATCATGCTACCAGAATTCAGACTATACTATAAATCAATAGTGATCAAAACAACATGGTACTGGCACAAAAACAGAGGTAGATTATATGGAACAGAATAGAGAACCAAGAGATGAACTCAGCTACTTACCATTATTTGATCTTTGACAAGTCAACTAAAAACACTTTTCCCCCTTTTAGACAATTGCAGATAAAGCTACTACAAATGTTCATATGGTCTTTGCATGGACATAGGTGCTGACCCTCTTTAGGCAAAGAGCTAGGATAATTGCAGGGCTGCCTATGTTTGCTTCTCTTCTGTCTTCATATTGTGAATGATTGTGATTCATTTCTTGATGTCTAAATTTTGAAGACCATAACTTCATATATTTTATTATTATATACTGGAGATTTTCATTGTGATGCTTTCATTGGCTTTTGCCCATCAACTCAAAAAGTGCCATAAGCTACTATAGATACCACACTTGCAGACACTTGAGTCTGCTGGGTTATAAAACTTAAAGTTCCCGTGTTTACCCTTCAGCCTGTACCTGCTACAGAAGAATTTCCTCTGGGACTCACCCAGAGCTGATGACTTTCTTAGTCACTTAGCAAATGAGGGAGAGTAGATTACCATACTATTTGAAGGCTATCAAGAGTTTTTGTTCTTTCTCAGAGGAGAGAAACTTGGGAGAGAAGGAAACTTTGGATCGATTAATTGGCTTTTATTTAGAGAAAAAAATAAACCTTGAAGGTGAAGTAATTTGGCTTTAATTTGGAAGGGATTTTTTAGTATGCCCATGGCCATTGAAACACTGAGCACTTCACTGTTCTGAATACTGTTAGGTTTATCTCTCAATCTCTGGATCATTTTTGTCTCTCTGACACCTTTATTATACTTCTATTGTTGATAAGCTGATCCAAATAATGCAATGTAATTGTATTTGTGGGCCACTATATTCCTCTGTGGACTAAACAGTTGTTTTGGTTTCTATTGAACTATATTATTATATAAGGTGATAGAGTTAATGTAGTTCCAAAGCAATATTATAAATATTTTTCCTTATGATTTTGAACTATTTCTGGTCCTTCTTTCTCACAGAAAAGAAAAAAATGACTGACTATACACCAACCATATATCACACTCCACATTGGCTGGCAGAGTGTGCTCCATTAGGACTAGAGCTGACTAGTCTGTGTGGTGCCTTGTCATTTTCTAGCATTCGTCTGATTTGCAAAGGCCTGAGCAGTAAATTAAATGCAGTAGTCAAAAAGGGGGAAATGGCAGGATCCATTATTACTGAATCTTGTGGGGCTCTCAGGATAATGACATACTGAGCCATTTCCAGTAGATTGGATATTATCTTGGATCTACTCCCTTGGGCAAAGGCATGGGTAGCTTCAAAAACTTCAACTTGGCCTTGCCCAGTGCATTAGCTATTTATGCACAGGTCCAGAAGTGTATGAAGGTTCTACCTATCATAACGTATGTCCATTCTGATTATGTACTGTGAAACTTTTGTGTGATTCTATGGACCTACTCAACTCAATGCCAGCCAGACTAGAGATGGTTCTCTACTTGTTACTAGACATATTGGTTACCCTCTGTGGTAGGCAGAATAATGGTACCCGAGTGATGTTCGTGTCCTAGTCACCAGAACCTGTGAATATGTTAGTTTACATAGCAATAGAGACTTAAAATTGAAATTGAAATTAAAGTTACTAATCAACTGACTGTGAAACAGGGAAATTATGTTTGGTTATCTGGGTGGGCCCAATGTAATGACAAACATCCTTATACGCGGAAAAGAGAGATGGACAGTCAGAGTCTAAGAAGGAGATACAAGTGTGTCACAGAAGCAAGGTCAGAATGATTTGGTGTGAAAATTAAGCCCTGTGTTGTTGGCTTTGATGACAGAATAATGGATTCATGAGACAAGGAATGTGAGTGGCTTCTTGATGATGGAAAGGGGAAGGAAATATATTTGCCCCTGGAGCCTACAGATAAGAATGCAACCCTGCCAATAACATTAATCCAGTGAGACTTATTTCAGACTTCTTACCTCCAGAACCATAAAATAACAAATTCATTCTATTTTAAACCACCATTTTTTCTTCATAATTTATTACAGTTTCTATAGAAAAGTAATATACCCTTCTGATAGGGACCATGATGATATTTCATTTTTTGTGTAGTAATATCAGCTCAGGTCTTCCTAGAGAGGTGCAATCCAACACATCCCCACTTATAGATACTCCTGTAAAAACTGTATTTCCCTTTAAGAAGAAATCAAGTAGAAGATTTTTATATTCACCCACTATGACTTTGGAGAATCCCCTATCCTGGGGAGTTAGGATGCTCCTATAGACTCTGTGTTCTGCATCTGAAAATGGCCACTCATTTAAAAACTGGAGAAAGTATTGTGATTGTTTGAATTCCAGAAACTGTATTCAACTTCCCCCCATCCATCCTTGATGTAGCTAGAACATTACATTTGTTGAGTGCCTGCCATTCTTTTCCTGGCATTGCCATGTGTTTTTAACCATCTTCAGAACTTGTTATAGGTCAGGCACCCCTGGATGCCAATCAGAACCTTCTACTCATTAAAATAATTTTGTTCACTGTACTTCAGATGATTAATCATCACCTCTTGACCTCTGTGATTTCATAAATCCATTTCCTCCATTGCTTTCAGGAAATCCAAGTCAGCAACAACATCTTATCACTTCAGCCATCACCTACAGAAACAGGCACTAATGAGCTTGTCAGAGATGCTGGTGCCCTTCTCATCTGTGATTAGCTAATTATTCTGGTTGCTGCATTGTCCTCTAAGCCCTATCATGGACCAGAGTGTGTTGCTGAATTTCTGGTTTTATGTAGCATTCCATTTTCCTGAGTCTTTTAATTACTCCATCTCCTCTCTGCCATGCTAGTTTTGGTATGTCTATATCATCACTTATTCTAAGCTTTCAAAAGTCTGCTGGCAGTGTATTTGCACTGGCCCCTGAAGTTTTGTCATCATATCAAATTCTTTGTCATTGGGGCATGTTTTTATATTGTGAAACTCTCTGTGTTAGTTTGGGCAGTATTAACAAGCTATCCTTAACTGAATGACTCATAAATGACAGACATTTATTTATCACATCTCTGGAATCTGGAATTCTGAGATCAGATGTCATCATTGTTTGGTTTTGGTAAGGGACCTCTTTCAGGTTGCATACTGCCAACTTGTATCCTTCCTTACATGGTTGAAAGAGAGCAGCTTAGCTCTCTCTCTTCTTAGAAGGGCACTGATCACATACATGAGGGCTCCACCCACATGACCTAATTACCTCTAACAAGTCCCACTTTCAAACAAAGTTACCTTGAGAGTAGAGTTTCTACATTTGAATTTGGGAGGAATACATACAATAGTACATTGTACTCTTCTTTATCCCATTTTATGGTCTACTTTCTTTCCTTATTCTGACCACCTCAAAATCCAGTTCCATACACAGTCTGTTGGAAACTATTTGTCAGTGTTAACAATAAGCTCTTGCATAGTTGCTTTACTCCTCAGCTGGTCCAACATTTCTACAATAGGGCTATGTGATTTATTTAACCATAGTTAATGGCCTGGTGGCCACATGAAATGAAGGCATATTTTCTAGTGATATAGAATTTTCTGCATTATCTTCAAACAAATGAAGAGCCCTACATTTTTGTAAAAAAGCCTGGGCCATATTTGCAGGCCTACAGGGTATGAGAAATTTGGAGATTTCAATAATTTAAAGGTTATAATCTGGTTGTTCTCTTTTTGAATCTCAGAATCACACCTGGCATGAGGACTCTTTCATTTTCAGAGTTGACGTACTTTGATGATTCTGCTCTGTTACACCTATGTTCTGATCTTTACTTTTTTTCTTTCCTGTATACCGTAGATGAGTTTTTTTTTTTTTCCAGATTAATATAAGGGTATGTATGATTAGATTACCTTGTTTGCATTAGTTAGAAAAAGTCCTAGTTGTATTTGAGTGCATCACCCAGGAGGTGTGCCTTATTTACCACTACATTGTATCCTTTAAATGGGAGTTTTAGATGAGTTTTTGTTTGTTTGTTTTTGCGGTATTTGGCCGGGGCTGGGTTTGAACCCACCATCTCTGGCATATGAATTTTTAATAAGCTGCTAAGAAGGCCATCTGGCTTTCACATTTGTCTCTTAAATCTCAGCTAATCACTGAGAATCTCCCATTGTTTGCTTTCAATGCCGTCACACCTCTCAGTTAGAAACCTCTGATTCCTTAGTTCTTACAATTAACACTTTTCTCAATTGTGTAAGTACCTGAGATATCCCATCCATCTATTATACTTTTCTCAGCCACCAATGTAATTTGCCAGCACAGAGAGTTTTAACCCTTGTCCTACTACAGTATGGGCTGGGCCACAAGGGTCTGTGAGCAGATCCTCAGGGCTGTTGTGCTTGCTGGTGCTCCAGCTCCAAAGTCACACACTGGTGTCTTATTCCTCAGACTACTCCCAATTCCTTAACTCTTAGTCACCGCTGCCTGTGAAACTGATTTTGAGATAATGCTTGGCATTCCGATTAGTTAGGCCAGTGCCATCTGGTTGATGCCTGTAAGAAGAACTATCAGGACACGAGACCGTGTACAAGGTGAAGTTGGATGTTGATTCAGTTACATCGGACTGCTCAGTGGAGAACCACTGGGGCTCCGGAGCTTTGATTTCCCCCAGAGAACTCTGAATTCAATCACCATGGCTGGATCTTCTTGTCCCCATTTCAGTCAGTCCTTGGTATAGGTTAACCTGGGGAAAGTTCTGTGACCTTGAGTGAAGGATCTCCCTGGGGCATGGGGATAACAGCAACTATCAGGTGGGTGGTGTCTACAGCCAGTAGTCCTAGCAGCTGCACCCTGAGTCAGTGTTTCTGTCTTAGAACAGGAGATCAAGAATGCTCTGCTAACACCTATTATGGGTATAAATGATATTCTTGTTCACATAACAGATGCCATTCTTATTTTTCTTGTCCATTTTCTATATTATCCAGTTTCTGGGAGTCATTGTTGCGAGGCCTGTGCCCTTCAGTGATACTACATATTTTTAAGTTCTGTTGAATAAATTTCAGAAATTTAAATCCACTATGAAAGATCCTGTACAATTTGGCAAACTTCCACATCCTTAGTCCTGTCATTGCATAAGTGTGACTCTGGAAAATAAACATTATTTCCCAGCCAATCTTCTCTACATCCAATTTTCCCATTGCTGTTCTTATGCTTCTGTTTTCATTCCAGCTATCTCCCTGAAGGAATCTTATTACTCATATTGATCTATGTTTAAGAACTTAACTGTAGTTTACAGCTGACATACTGACCGTGTATCTTATTTCTGAACAATAAAAACTTGAATTATTAAACCAGTGAGGTAATATATTACAACAACTGAAATAAAACTAAACAAGCACTGTATATTTGAAATGAAAACAATTGATAATAACTAATTGGGAAATTCATAGTGTTTCAGTGATTAATAGCATCTGATAAGAGCAAGGACGAAGGATTAAATCACACAGAAAACATTTGGGCAGGCAGAATTCAGGTGGTAAAGAGAGCTGCAGTGTGCAAAGTCCCAGCTCCAGCGTCAAAAAGGAGGATATAAAGGGATCAATATGGAGCCAAGAGAAACTGGTTTACAATTGGGCGGGTATGGCATGAGATCCAGTCTAATAATGTGTAAAGCCATGCTTTGTAATACTTAAGGCATAATCCAAATCAGAATCCTGATCAGTTGGGGCGGGTAGCTGAATTTATAGTCTCTAGTAATAGCCATTCTTTTATGTTCCTCTTACTACCAGGCTTCTCCACTAACTTTCAGAGTACCTCACTTTGTTTTATTGATTTTTTGCTATAAAATAAAGCATGGCTTAATGATTCCAAGAGGCTAATTTGGGTAATGATTGTACACCCCTTTCAATGTACAGACGCCTAATAGGAGTGCATTGTAAGCTTGACATAATTTTCATCCTTATTTATGAGCTATTTAGTAAAACATATTTTTAAACCACATGACCATATATTATTTAACAGTGACAAAGATTGAAGCAAATTATGATATATAATACTGCATCATATTCAAAAGATGAGATCTGTACAAACACATATACTTTTATTCTATTAAAAAACATACTGGTTTATGGAGAAACACTTAAAATGGAGTGCATGTTTATGGAGAAAATAATTTCACCTACATGTTTTAAAAACTGTACTTCTCAGAATGCAAGAAACCTTTAAAATTGCATGTTGTGTAGAAATAACATTGCATTAATAAAAAGTTTTCACCTATGTACAGCATTCAAATGCACTACAAAAATGTACCATATATTACTAGTGATTTTGATGTTACAAAGGAGAAATTTAATTCAGAAATATTTCTTTCTATATAATGAAAAGAACTATTTTTCAGTTGAAATCCTTAGACTTTTCTTTTTGACTTACTAGTCTCATTTCTCAAGTCATTAGTACAAATTCTAAAGGCATGTTTGCAATTCTAAACATCTGTATATATCTCTCCATGGAATTAGAGCAAATACAAATTTCCTTTGAAATATAGATGCATTTTTCTCTTGTAAATATCCAATTTTCTAGGGTTAACAAGAGAAAAAAAGAAAGCTAAGTCCAGACAAGGGCATTAATACTTTTCTTAGAGAAACTTCTGTTCATAGAAATTTATTCTGAAATTATTTTTATTCCATTGTGACGATCTCTACCATGCTCCGTGCTGGGAGGTTGTTCCTCGTCATGTTCCTATCTCCTAGTGAATTGTCAATTGTGTAACATAACATTGGGACCCTTGAGAGAAGTTCAATTCCATTCATACTGGATCTCTCTCTGTCTCTCTCTCATTCTCATAAAAAAGTAAGAAGATAATCTTGTGAATTGGATGCTGTCTAAAGAGAAACAGATGTGAAACGAATGGCTGACATAAACACATAAATAAATAAAATAAAAAGGCAAGGTGTATGAAAGAAGTAGACTTTAACAAATGATTTTTAAGAGAACATATTTATTGTCTAAATCCAACTCCCATATTTGTACATTTTAGGTAAATAGTGGTGTTTTGTTCGCTATGGATGAGAAATATCTAAATATACTGAGTGACTATTGTGACCACAGAGTCACTTTCTTTTTTTCTTTTTTTTTTTGCGTTTTTTTTTTGGCTGGGGCTGGGTTTGAACCTGCCACCTCCAGCATATGGGGCCAGCCCCCTACTACTTTGTACCACAGGTGCTGCCCCAGAGTCACTTTCTGAAAGTATACAAGGAAGTGTCATCATTTATGTTCAGACGTGGAACTTCAGCCGTCTTACAGCAGGGTGAACGTTTTGCAGGGTGATAGTATGGGTATGTGAGGTCAGGCACGGCACCATTTTTGGAACATCTGAACCCATTCCATTCATATAGTCAATCAGGGAAACAAATCTCTAAGATAGCAAATACATTCAAGTCTTTAAAAGCATTTAGTTCCATTACCTGAGGAATAAAATTTAAATGATTACTGGAAGAAAAATCACCTGAAATGTAATATTGAGGTGCATAAAGAAATGAACATATAACTACAAATATACCAAAAAGACATCATCAGCAAAAATGTCTCTTAAGAACTGGGTGAAACCAGAAGAAAAAGGAAGGAGACCTAGAGTGGGATATGCTGTTAAAATTTCTCCTGTTCAGAACCAACCTGCTAAGCATCTTAGAGAGACTTCTGACCCACAATTGGAATGAAGTACAGAGAGTCAGATAATGACTTAGGCCAAAGATGCATTAAAATCTTTATTTAAAATAAATATATTCTTTCCCCAAACAAGACCCTTTCTTACACATTTCTTTTCCTCACATGAATAATATCTGTCAGTTACAGAAATAAATGAAGACCACCCAGATGAGAATAAGCAAAGGCTGCACATTTTCAGACAGACATTGCTGTAACAAGAAAATCCACCACTATACCCTGTGTGTGACAGAAGCTCAAAGGCAGGCAGAGAATTCAGAAAGCTGTGCAATAGAAGAAAAAGAACAGGCACCAGGTATGACTCGATTTGAAATTGCTGGCATGGGGAATCTGGAGGTGGGCTAATTGGAAGAGGGGCATCCTATGTGACTGGTTAGGGAAACCATATTGGGCTTTCTCTAGTTTGGGGCTGAGCTGAAAACAGGAACAACAATGGAGAAAGCCTGCAGGTTCCCCCGGCTGATCTGGGTCAATTGCCACCGAGGGTGCGATTTGGCTTGCCCCGGGTTGCTGCAGAGAGGGGTTAGAATTTCATTTCTATGTATGGCCTACCCACTGTCTGTTTTTGGATTC
The DNA here is from genome assembly GCA_963574655.1 of Perodicticus potto. Taxonomy (NCBI): domain Eukaryota; kingdom Metazoa; phylum Chordata; class Mammalia; order Primates; family Lorisidae; genus Perodicticus; species Perodicticus potto. The sequence goes on along the minus strand of CAUYRH010155850.1, from coordinate 3,002 downwards.
AGTCTCTCACAGCCCAACATTCATCTCAAGAAAAAAAAAATGGAGTTTATCTCTGAATCAATTGGATCAAACCCAGAGGATATCGTGTTTCCAAGGATAAATGACATATATTTCAATCAGGGAAACTGATTCCTCAACAGCATATTAAAAAAAAAAAAAAGAACAAAACAATCTGTCAGACTTGAAGGGAAATTTTTCTGTAATGAGCTGAGAAAGCAGCACGATTGCCCAGTTCTTTGTTTTTAAATGAGACTAGAAAGGATTTGGTTTCCAAACATAATTAGAAAAGCAACAGAAAAATATAGAAAGTAAAATATGAATGTGCAGGAAAAATGACCCATATTTTCTCTAAAATGTCAACAGAAAATTTAGAAAGCAAAAATGACCAAAGAAACAATAAGAAATTTGAATATTTCTAGTTTCTACACTTACGGGGATCAAAGCTATATTCCATCCGTAAAGGTACAAGTAGAAAATTTGAAAACCCCACCTTTGAAAATATAATTGATTATGTTACATTTCAGATCATTCTGTTATGAATGTGAAACTAAAACGGAAAAAAAATAGCTAGATCCTGGAGACAAAAGAATAAGAAAATAAAATACAAGAGACCAATTTGAAAAATATATAATTTAATGTAACAATTGACTAATTTGTGTCCCAACTCCCAAAGTACATATATTATATTAATATGTATATAAATGTATTTATTGTTATAAAAATGTAATAATATTTCCTGGAACTGCAATTTGTGGACTTTTATTGCAAACCATCCATCAAGAACTAACAAGAATTAATGCATAAAGATACACACCTAGACGTAAACTTGGGTTATTAAACATATACACAAGATTAAATGTGTTTCATTAAATGAAAAATGTTTTAAAAAATCATATATATCACACACATCCAATGCTGAAAGCAAATAGAGCTATTTCTCTGACGTACTAAGAGCGGAATACAGATATCATGGAAAAATCAAGAACTCTGGCCATTTTGCTTTTCCACTGAGCTGGACAGGATATACCCCAGCAAACTATAAAGTAATGCGAAGAAAGAGGAAGAGGTAGATTCCAGAAAACCATGGCTTTATCAAGAGAATGCGGTGACAGCCAGACTAGTCAAAAAGCATGAAGTGAATCTAAAGAACATTGCTTTTCAGTGCGATCTGAAATGTTGGAGTTTCAGCAGTAATGTCTGAACCGTTACTCAGTTCAAATGCAAAATTGACATGCTCTGTACACTCCTAAAATATCCTGAAAACGTATTATTGTTGTGCAACTAAGGGAAAATTAGGGCCTTTTGAAATTTAGGGTTTAAAAACATAAAGCAATATAGATTAGCTTTATACAAATTTGAAATATATCCAAAAGCTGCAATATAAATACGTTGTAAGAGTGGAATGTTAGCAATATTCTCCTCCCATTAGCCCCAATGGTAAAGGATTAAATTTGATCCTACTTAGTTCATTCTGTAATTCTACAGGAAACAACACGTCGATGAAAGCTATATAAATCCTTATCTTAATTCTCAACTTAAAAACACCAACTTATAATACAGCAAATCACAAAAATCATGGTAAATGCTACAGGGCAAAATGTTAGCATCTTAAATAATGTTAAAATTTTAAAAATATGTGCTAAACATAAAGTGGGATGTAGAAATGGAGATAGCCATGCTGAGAATCTGTTTAGTGATGTTATCACACGTGTTAGGATAATCTTTGACTAAAATTGATTAAACGACAAGTATAACAGTGCGATCAAACACAATGGCAGGGGAGGCGGAGGTAGGGTAAAGGAGAAATAACAATAAATAAAAGTGAAGTCTATTAAAGTATGAAATAGTATTTGGAGTTAAGATAATGGGTAGGATTTTCATTTTTTACTATGGGTTAATTATTTCTCAAATAATGAGTGCACTTTTGATTAAAACAAATAAACAAACAAACAAGAAACAACCACCCCAGTGTGGTGCCTCATGCCTGTAATCCTCATCCAGTGAGAGGCTGAGGTGGGAGGTGGGAGGTTTGCTTGAGCTCTGTGGTTCGAGAGCTGCCTAAGCAAGAGACTCAGTTTCCACAAACAATAAAAATAAATACACAAATAAACCCTACCGAGCTTGTGGCAGGCACCTGTTGTCCCAGCTACTCCAAAGGCTGAGGCAGGAGGATCACTGGAGCACAGGAGTCCGAGGTTGCAGTGAGCTCTGATGATGCCACTGCATTTTACTTAGGGTGACAGAATGAGACTGTGCCTCAAAAACAAAAACAAAAATTTCTTTTCATTTTTTTTTTAACTCAAAGAAGCTGTTCAGTAAATAACATTGAATAAGTGCATTCATGAGAAAAAAATTGTGAAGACTTTGAAATGGACAAAAATATTATTGAATTTCTTCAATGGAAAATAAAGTGTCACCTCTCACGGCCTTTGGAGCTGTTCTGATTCTCCAGAAAGTTCTGTGCCTTTTCTTGTTTTTGAGGTGATTTTCAGCATTTCAAACTGTTGGGTATACAAATCAGTGTAGTGGATACACGTGTAATATAAATTGTTCTCCCTGAAATATAGTTTAGCACCTTATAGAAATTTATAATTTTCCCACTTTTTCATCTCTTCGTACGTTTATCCCCAAACTCCTTAATGCTCATATGTGTGTCTGTCTTTGGATTCTTCTCGGAAATAGTGGCAACATTTTACATGTTCCCTCATTTATTGATAACTATGTTGCTGCCATAGATTTATACTTTGTTATTTCAAATTTTTAATGAAAGAAATAAGAGCATTAACTTGTGTATTTTTATGAGAACAGTGATTTTACCTTTTCAAAAATATAAAGTAGAGAATAAATTCTTTACAAAAGTATTTTCTACTTGAAATCTTTATTTTTCTTTAGAAATAAATGTTTTATATGCACAGATATATATGTGTATACATGCGTATGTAAATTCATAACCCACATATACATTTGTAAATATGTGACAAACTTCCTGATGAGTTTAAAGA
>CAUYRH010155846.1:0-36473 GCA_963574655.1 Perodicticus potto | reverse complement strand
GAAGCCCAGCAAGCATGGGCGCAGGGCCAGGCAGTTGCCCGGGGAGTTCCTGGCTTGGGCCGCCCTGCAGAGGCCTGATGGTTGCTGGCAGAGTTCCGGGCAGAAGGCGGACCTGCGAAAGCCCTGCAGGCTCGGGGCGCAGGGCTTCACGGTCACCAGGGGATTTACTGGCTAGGGGCTGCCTACGGGGGCCCTGTGGGTGCCAGGCGGAGACTCATGCAGTCACTGGGGGAGATTCTGGCTGGGGGCAGACCTGCATTGGCCTGGCAGTCACCAGCAGAGTTTCTAGCAGACAGCGGGCCAGCAGAAGCCCTGCAAGCATGGGGTGCAGGGTCAGGCAGCTGCCGGGGGGAATTCCTGGCCGGTGGGTGGGCCTGCAGAGGCCTGGCGGTTGCAGGAGGAGTTCCTGGCAGAACTCAGGCCTATGGAAGCCCTGCAGGCTTGGGCCTCAGGGCTGCACGGTCGCCAGGGTATTTACTGGCTACGGGTTGTCCTGTGGGGTCCCTACCGGTGCCAGTGGAGGCCCGTGGGTCCCCGGGGGAAGAGTTACTGGCCAGGGGCAGACCTGTGGAGGTCTGGCAGTTGCCATCAGAGTTTCTAGCAGATGGCGGGCCTTGGGAAGTCTGGCAAGCACAGGGCGCAGGGCCAGGCACTCGCCTGCGGCTTCCCTGGCTAGAGGGGAGGGAGGCTTGCTGTGGCCCCCCCAGAGTCTTTTTCCGGGGTGGGGGTGCTGCTCAGGGACCTCCTCCCTCAGGGACTCCCCCCGGACTCTTTCCCTGATAGGGTGCTGCTCAGGGACATCCTCCCTCGGTCTCAGCAGGGGTTAGGCTTCTGGTTCGTCAGGTAAGGGGGAAAGGGTGTACAGTAAGTTCAGAATGGTGGGGAAAACTATAGTTCAGTTTTTCTGCCTAGTAATAGAGTGTTCAGAGTCACACCAGGGTGGTCAGGGGAAGCGCACCTCACTTCCCACAGCACTCTTCCGTGGGGTGAGACAAGAGGTCCACAGTTCACCGCTTGTCTGTAGAAAACCCGCAGTAGCAAAAGAGGAGAAAAAAAAGAAAGGAAACAGAAAAGCTAGAAACTCAGAGCTTTTTTGGGGAAGGGGATGGACACTCTTCCTTTCAGATGAATTTTGTACCTGAAGCTTGCTTTCTTGGGGTCGCAGCCAGTCTCAGCAGAGGTGGTCCGCAGAAATCACTTCTCTCTCTTGGCTGGGCTCCCAGTATTCAGCTTAATTGCACAGTTTCTGGAGGTTATCTTCCTTTTTGGACAGGAACCTTTTTCAGAAGCTGCTTCCAGTCAGCCATCTTGCTCCGCCACCCCCAGGACTGCTGATTTAAAAAAAAATCTTGGAGAAGGAAAAGTGTTTGCAGTTAGATTCATATAAATTTCTAGCCATCTATTATTGGGAAACTAGACACAAATTTCAAATATAAAATTTACAGGTATGTGTGCTTTATATGAACTTAGGCAAACTAGATAAAGGTGCTCTGAAATTTGAACTACCATTGTGAATACATTTAAAATTAAATAAAATCATAAAGATAAGTAAGAATTTAAGAAAACCAGCAAATGTAAATAATAATCTACTCTCATGGTAAAAAGGTAAATAGAGGAAGGGAGTAAACAATTCTTAGTTCAATAAAAAATTACAATTTCATAAATATTTTATCTTTAAAAATTATTTAACTTGAAACTATAAGATAGTCTTATTGAAATATATTCATAATTACTCAGAACACTGTCATTAAAATGCACACAATCTAGATAAAATGTAGCTTGTCACTCTAAGAAACTTTTTCCACTAATTAATTTGGGAATTAATATCTAGAATAGATTTCTCTGCAGTGAAAACCCATAATATTTTCTTGTTTGAAGGAGGCACGTATAATCTACTCAGAAGAATTTAATGCAGTGTAGCATCTCACATACTTAAACTTTGACTAATAATTGTTCTTTTAGAAGGAAGCAAGCAATCCATTATGACCGTCACCAACTGTGACTCTCTGCTCCCTGTCTTACCTGCTAAGATTCATGAACACGATAACCAAGAAAGATATAAATACAAACTATAATTCTGCTGGGTAGGTTATCATAGATGAAAACACAGTTTCTCATAAAATGACATTACTATTTCTTTCACAATTAGAATCACACTTCTACATCATGACTAGGAAGTGTTCATTTACCACCAGTATCATAAATGTTTTGGGGCAGATGTTGAAGTATTCAATTCCATAAAAAGCGAACAGAGTTACATTCTGAACAGTGGGGGGTGTGTGTGTGTGTATGTGTGTGTGTGTTGCTTTAGTTTTAAAGCAATATATGCCAATTAATTGTATGGACCCTTACCTGTTTACATGCATTTTGAAGACCACTTTGAAGCAATAAATTTGCCCCTGAAGCATTCAGAAAAATTTGCAGTGGTGGTAAAACATATTGACACCTTTGAGGAACATGTTCCCTCTAGGCATTGATCTAAAACAGGCCCAAACTATTACTGTCGGGGTGTTTTCTGCATATAGAAAATTAAAACTTTAAGAAATAACTCTATTTTTGCTCTTATAGGAGAAAAAAATTGAAGTTTTAACTTTAAGGTATTGATAGGAATATATGACATTAAAACAAAATACTGAAACAAGTATCTGGGCAGGATGGGAAAAAAGCAACCCTCCCCCAATAATCAGAAAGGTATAATTTTGGTCCGAGCTCTGATAGGATTTTAGGCAAAGCCTTCTCATTAATGTCACTGGGTCTTCATCTATAAAATAAGAATAATGGACGACAGGTCCATTAATGAGCTATAAAGGCTCCTACAATTCTACAAATTGACTATTTTTGTGAATGTAACAAAGATTGTATAAAATATGTTTTGGATAACCTCAGTTTTAAACTTCCCTTTTTAATGCCACTACCTCATTTTTTTTCTCTAATTCCCCAACAGTAGCCATTTTTTACCTCACTGACCCTCATCACCCAAATCATCTCATTTCCAAATTAATTCACTATAAATTGAATCCCTTCAATATACCTTCAATTCTGTACCTAACTCATGGGACAAAACCCTATCCCTGTCAAATCTAAATTTCCAGTGACTCCACAGAGAACTTCAACTGCTAAAATGTTTTAGAGAAAAAACAGACAAATACATGAGATTCACTTTAAACTAATTACTTTTCACCTTCAACGGGCGCCTTGTGATACTTGGTACTCCTGCACTATTGCTGTAATAGTGGTTTACAAAACAAATGGCTCATGCGTAGACTTGGGGCTCACAAAGACATCTCAACCAGGGGGATAGTTTTAAGCTAATTAATGACAGTATCCTCAATTTTCCTTTCATTCCCTCCTACGCCTGATCTTCTTGAAAAGGCACCTGAGGTTTGATATCTTAATTGTCTCTTTTTCTACTTTCTCTTAATAATTACTCTCTTCTCAATTTACAAAAGATAGGCACTATTTCTCTCATCAACATACATATTGTCATGCTTAAGGATTATCATCTCTGGACTGCAAAACTAAGAACAGTTTTAAAATACTTGTGTTGATAGTATATTCCGTTTTTAAAGATCAGATAATAAATTTTATTACAAGTCAAGTGGCTCCAATTACTGCTTTCAACAAGAAAAATTGAACATCCTCAATCATGCATTGCAGGAATAAAAATAGTAAGGACAAAGAAGCCCTTCTTTAATATTCAAAAAAATTATGTTACTTGTTTTTCTTCCACAATTCTGATTTCACAAGATTAGCTTTACAAAAGTATCACAATACGACTTATTACCGGAAATCTTTGCTTTGTTCATGCTCTCAGTTAAATCTTAGAAAAATGTTGTAACTTGAAATTTTATACATTCTATTACCTATATTTTTTCAATGAAATTATAAGCCTTAAAAAATTCCTCTAGACCAGCGGTTCTCAACCTGTGAGTCACAACCCCTTTGGGGGTTGACTGACCCTTTCACAGGGATCGCCTAATATCGGATATTTACATTATGATTTACAGCGTTAGCAAAAATTACAGTTATGAAGTAGCAACAAAAATAATTTTATGTTTGGGAGTCACCACAACATGAGGAACTGTATTAAAGTGTCGCATTAGGACGGATGAGAACCACTGCTCTAGACTGAGTTGCCATTATCATTAACATGATTTTTCATCAAAGTGCTATAACCTGAAAATCTTTAAAAGAAATTTGTAAACAAATGTTCTATTGGAAATGAGTCTTTAAAGAGACTGAAAGAGGCTTTTTTTCATAGTTCATGTTTTCATAGGTGAATTTATTTTAGGTAAAAATAAGTTCAGCAGCGCTGCTCTTCCTATCTTTTGTTTTGCCGGTGTAAATGATAAAAGCCTTTTTTAAATAATTAAGAAATTGAGAGTGAAAGTTTTGTCTTAGTATTAATAATATGATAACAATTCATTTTTTTTTTCTTTTTTAGAGACAGAGTCTTACTTTATCACCCTTTGTAAAGTGCTGTGGTGTCACAGCTCACAGCAACCTCTAACTCCTGGGCTTAGGCAATTCTCTTGCCTCAGCCTCCTGAGTAGCTGGGACCACAGGACTTTTTGATATGGGCTAATCTCACTGGAGTTAGATGATATCTCAGAGTGGTTTTTATTTACATTTCTGATAATTAGGGATGATGAGCATTTTCTCATGTATTGCTATGAATTTGACAAAAAGCTGATAACTAGAATCTACACAGAAGTCAAATTAACAAGAAAAGAGCAAATAATCCCATTATAAGTTGGCAAGATACTTGAATGGAAACTTCTTTGAAGAAGACAGAGAAGGGGATTCTTGTTCAAGAAATGTATCAAGGAATGTTTAGAGGATATGGAATTTCCTGTGTATATGTTGAGAAAATTCAAACCCAGATGCAGGAACTCAGACATCTGTAAGTCTATACTGCGATGTCTCAGGAAGATATAAATGGAGCACACCAAACTCTGTTTGTAATGATCAGTAACATTCTTAGAAATGAAAAAAAAAGAACGATATCAAAGCCCTGTGATTAAATTAACTTCAAAACAAGACATTTAATCTTTTTTTGTTACATTCATATCTCAGCAATACGCGTTTCTTTAGAGGTAATCCTTCTCAGAGAATCTCATTAGCTAGCCTGTCAGCATAGAGCTAACCGGAAATCACCTTGAGCTGATTTGCATCATACCTATATTTGATATTGAAAATATTTTTAAACCTATTTGAGTTTTTCATCAATGAACTGGGAAAATTCTTCTGAAAGGCTGAGGCACATAATAAGTAATTAGATCTTCTCAGGGACTTATTTTTAATTAATAATAAAATAAAAACTTTGCTAAATATGTTGTCTGACCTGTTTTTTTAAACATACTCTGCATTTTCTGTAAATTGAGAGTTGGATGTCAGAATTAAATCAGATCCAAGCTCAATATTTGAGTAAGACTGCTTCAAAAAGGGAGTTGTCTTCTTCCATACAGACACATGTAATATCTGGCTGTCTGTTTTTTATATGATTTCAGCAGTGTTTATTGATCAATGCCTAGATGTATTAATTTATTAGGGATTATGAAATGGTGATATTGTTCTTTCTTCTTCATTCATTAACTAGAATACTCATAAAGAGAAAGTTCTTTACTATTTTGTTACTTAGTGGTCACGTTCATAAACAAATGTAAATAAATGCTTAGTCTTCTTTCCTAGTTTTCAAAATAGTGTTGGATAACTGGCATTCTCCAACTGGGGACAATTGTTTTCTTTTGTTTTTTATTATCCTTACGAACTAATAGGATTATGTACATTCCATATAATTACATCCGTTGAAGAAGTTCAATTTTATCATTGAGGTTCAAATTATTCTAACTTGGGTGGGAATCTGCTCATTTGACTAGTATAACGAAATATTCACATTTTATCTTGTTTATTTTCTGGTCGAGGACTGGACTTAAAAGTTACTTTGCCAAAGAACGTTGGCTTCTGCAAAAGGCCAAGGCATTTCACTCAACAATGAGGGATGTCAATAGTTTTAATATAAAATATAAGTTTTGGTATCATAATTATACTTCCAACTCAAACAGTAACACATAGAGTTTTATTCCTATCTCACATTTATATCTCCTTTCTCCCATGCAAAAAAAATGTTCAGTAACATGGAGAATACTAGAAAAGTTCATATGACTTATTTACCATATCACATGATACCAACACACTAGTCTTAGAGTAATAATTCCAATATGATTATTGATAACAATTTGAATTATTTCAAAGTTTTTGTTATTCTTAAGATATATCCAATATGGATATACAGAAGAGTTACTTTGCTTAGCCACTAACTTGGTAGACATTAATGTTTATTTTTATTTTATTTTTAATATTCATAAGTTGATTTTTTAAAAATTTATTTTTAAAAATGTACATAAAATCATTTCATGTTTCCAATGAACGATCTACCAGACAAGGTACAGACTAACTTTTATCTATGCTCTCCATTTTATTTCATCAATCCCATGTAGTTGACCTTTGAAAAATAATTTTTATTTATTCTTCAATCTAAAAAATCTAAGTATATGTATATAAATATATATTTATAGGTTTATAAATTTATATTATATAGGTTTATATAAATAGGTTATATATATATAAGTTTATAAATTTATAAACCCTATTTATATATTTATATATGGGTTATATGTAAATTTTGGTATTATGAAATATGAAAAATAAGTCATTTGACCTCTTTTATTATTCTTAACGTCACTGAACACCTCTCAGCATGGAAGAAAGGAGATGTAAATGTGAGACACATATAAGTGTAAATGTATACGTATATTGTTTATTTGTGTGTATTGTGCACACATACATGTATACATTTATACACCTTTCTTTCCTTAGGTAAATATTATACACAACAGACTCAATCCATAGTATCATAAAAGACATACAGCATAGTGTTGGATCTAGCTTTGTTAGATAATTTTATGTTTTTCCCTGAATAAATTTGTTAAGCCATTTACATTTATTGATATAATTGTTATGAATAACTCCAATTCTATTATATCATTTCTATACCTGTGCATACAAACCCACATCTATTTTCTATAAATTTATTTATCCTATTTTTATTTCTTGCTTAATTCAAATTCTCCCACTACCAGTTTTGTTTCCCCCTCAATGTAGAATTTGTCCATGCTGGAAGTTTCTGACAATTAGCTGCGAAGTTCCTATGCCCAGCTTTCTCTCGCCACTGTAAACTTTGCGGCAGATTGCTTTAACTCACAAGTGAAAGGAAATATGAAAAAAACCTTTACAGCTCCAGCAGCTCTTCTCAGATCAGCAGGAAATGCTTTCTAGGAGGCACAGTCCGTGATTCCACGGTTTTATGCTCGGGTGGTTGCACACACCCTGTTGCTTCCCTTTGCTTCCTCCTCTACAAAAGTGGACACTGCTTGAACCTTTTACCTGCCAGTAGTCTGGCCCTACCCTTAATGCTGTGAATTTCTCTGGAATGCCTGTTCACCTGCAGATATTTTAGATATAGTCCATGATTTTTAGTCTCTCTAAAGTAATTACTGCTGCTTATGAGAATTCAGGGAGATGTACTGCTGCCACCACATTGCCAGAATATTTCTTATAACTTAAATTTTAAAGGGGTAAATAAGTCACATGTTAAAAACCTTACAGATTAATTACAGATTGTTTAATGCTTTGAAAATAAATGATAAGTCATCACATGAATGTACAATATTAATATTAGAGATGGGGTATCTGGGGTTTTTCCTTAATTTGCTGAATATTAAATTTAATGTATGGATAGTGGGATTGAGGCTTCTTCCTGCCTTTGATGACACCCTTCACCCCTCGTTTGGCTTTGCATCCCCATTCCCATTGTCTTTTCTGGGCTTTCCTCTTGCTGTTTTTTCTAAGAATAAATTTAAATGATTTTCCTAGGTAATAACTACTTTAAAAAGACTAAGGATTACAAAATAACAAATATGGGAAAGTTGTAAAGCTTACTGGACTTTCAGAAATTCATTGCAGCTGTGCCTCTTTATAATTTCTCACTTTCTTATGAAATGGTGAACCCCCTTTGCTAACTCCCACTTGAGTTCATTTATTCACTAAACACATACTAGTTGCCCAGGTATGATAGTGTGTCAGCCACTGTGCTGGACTCTCTACTCATGGAAATGTACAGTCTCTTCTAGCAGAAGAGGTTTTGAATTGTTTTAATTGGGACTTTCTGATTTTTCAGCTTCGGATACCATTAAAGTCAAAATACATTTTACTCAGAACTCACCCGCAAACTTACCACAAACTTTCAACTTTCATAATCTATTTATTATGTTAAGTCATTCTTCCTTTCTCTTGTTGCTTTCTTCTCATATATTCTCACAAATTTATTTCTTCTAATATAAGTGTAGGAGTGGGCACATTATTGTGTATGTTATTAAATATCTGAATCGATAATTGTGGCTCAGATTAACACTGACTAGAATTACTAGGATCCAAACTTCGACCTTCAGCATTACCTATTTATTGAGGGTTATTCAAACCAACTGTTTAATTATTTATTCTAAAAATATTTGTTGAGTTTACATAATATTCCAGATACTAAATTTGTGCCTTGGAGACATACAGATAAAAGTCCCTGATGACAGACAACATTCTGGAGAAAAAGGCATATGTATACTACATACACACAACAATATAGTAAGAAAAATTGAAAAATTCTGCTACTGAAGATTTGTAAGGTCATAGATAGTAATTTCCAAATAAAATTATGTCTGTCTTAATTAGGTGCAAATTTAGACATTTAATCTTTAATCAAAAAATTAGCAGTCATGTGTCCAAATCATACTTAAAGTTGTATATGCCAATTTGAATTAGCAATCTTTCTCCAAAGATATAAGTCAAAAGCTTAGCATTCCAATTATTTGTCCCTATGTACTATAGTAAAACATAAATCCAAGTTACGCTTTCATTATCTTTATATATCTTTACTGGTAATGACATTTTCCACTATGCTCAAAATTCTATAATTGGCTTCCATAGAATGAATTAATTTTTCTAACATTCTTGGTATGCTGCTGACAAAGGAGGCACCGAGCCAGCAACATGGCACTTCTACCTCATATAGGACATAAATATTTGTTTATATAAGCATTCACAGTGCACTTTTACTAAGTGAGATGTTCTTACTCTTCAACTGCTAGTTTGAATAGGTACATATGTAGAGTAAAAGTCAACTGATTAAACACTTGTCTATACTCTCTTAAAACGATAAGCATGCCACTGTATTTTAAATAACATAGCATGTATTTTAATCTTGAAATTTAATAGTAACAACACATTAAATTTTTTTTGTCCTCCCTCCTTCCCTCTCCCACTTCCCTATACCCCAAAACTGGACTATAATGGTGTTTTATTGTTCTTAGGAACAAGTAATTGTTTATATATTGGTTTCATATTGGTATGGAGTACATTGGATATTTATCTTTTCATTCTTGCAATAATTTACTGAGAAGAATGAATTTTAACTCTATCCAGGTAAATGTAAAATATGTAAAGTCTCTATCTTTTTAATGGCTGCATAATATTCCATGGCATACATATATAATAGTTTGTTGATCCAATTCATAGGTTGATGGGCACTTAGGTTGCTTCCACGACTTGGCAATTATGAATTGAGCCACAGTAAACATTCTAGTGCAAATGCCTTTGTGGTAAAATGATTTATGTTCTTCTGGGTAGATACCTAGTAATGGGATTGCAGAGTCAAATGGAAGGTCTACATTTAGGTCTTTGAGGATTCTCCATACTTCTTTCCAAAAGGGCTGTATTATTTTGCAGTTCTACCTGCAGTATACAAGTATTCCCTTCTCTCCACATCCAGGCCAACATCTGGTGTTTGGTGACTTTGTGATATAGGCTAATCTTGCTGGGGTTATCTTTGAGTGGTTTTGATTTGCATTTCTCTGATGATTAAAGATGATGAACATTTTTTCATGTGTTTTTTGTCCATTCATCATCCTCAGAGAAGTTTCTCTTCAAATCACTTGCCCACTTACAGAGGGGGTTGTTTTTACTTTCCTTATTGTTTAATTTGAATTCTCTATAGATTCTAGTTATCAGATTCATAACATGCAAAAATCTTCTCCCATTCTGAGGGCTGTTTGTTTACTCTGTTTGTGGTACTCTTAGCTGTGCAAATGCTTTTTAGCGTGATCAAGTCCCAGTTACTTATTTTGGTGTCGCTGCAATTGTTAGGGGGATCTTCCTCATAAAGTTTTTTCCCAGGCCAATATCTTTAAGTGTTTTCCCCACACTTTCCTCGAAATTTTCACAGTGAGTTATTCATTAATTTTTTTAAGCACATTACACATCCCTTCTGCTGCCCTTTCCATAATTTCTGTTTCCCTTTGTCTATACAATCTCTGCTATACATAGGGTTTCTCTGTGTTGCTGAACTTTGAATAACTAGCTTCAATCCTGTGACCATGTAAAACTTACTCACTACTTCAACTACGACCTTCATATGTCCACAATTTATAGCGCTTGTTTTCTTTTCCTGTGCATCAAATAATGAAATACCACCTAGTGAAATTTATTTTATTAACTTGCCTACTCTCACTGTTTAAGACAAATGTAATCTTGTTTCTATTAAAAATCTGTAAGTCCTTTAATGGTATAGCCCTATCACATAATGGAGGATATTAAATTTATGGGAAATGAAAATTGCAAGTGAATACAATGAAAAAATAATGGGTTATAATTTTACTATTTTTCTGCAACTAAATATAATAGATTTTGTGAATAATAATTCAGAAAAAAAATGTTAAAACTGTCCATAGTCTCATCACCCAACAATTACTGTGTAGGTTTTGAGTGTTTTGAGAAGCAGATGTGAAGTTGGTAGTAAACATGGAAGAGATTTGGTAGGAAGGGAAGACGGAGAAGGTGGGGTGAGCTGTCAGAGCGTGATGCTGATCTGTCTTCCGTCAAACAAAAGGGCAAGAAATGAGGACAGGTAGGAAGAATTTTAGACTGTTATCCAGTTCTAAGGAAGTTTAGACAAGTTGATGAGAAACTCTTAAAGACATCCGTGCAGGAGTCATGTATCTTGCTGGTAGAATCCTACATGAGGACCCCTGCCGTGGGCAGTAATCAGGTTGGAGGAGGGAAGGAAGCATTTGGAGTGAAGGCGATGGTAGATCCAGAGGGATCTACTGGGTTATTAATCTTTGATGCTCCCTGTAGCCTGAAGATTTGAACAGCACTTTTCCTTGTCTCCCATAACATCAAAATGACTATTTTAGTGGATTTTCTCATAGATTAAGATAAATATTTTTAGAGTAACAGAATTTTGAATGTTGCATTTCTACTTAATATTATAACATAAGCACTTCAAATGTGAACTATTGTTGTAAATGTTTCTTAATTGTTGCATGCTATTTCATATTCTTTTAATTGCCTCCTCTTCACTCCATCCGTGAGGGAAGGATTCTTGGCCAGGATTGTGGAGATAACAAAGCACACAATTCCTAACAATGGAATTGTGATCAATGGCAATTTATGGGTAAAATATACTCACAGCCTGATTGGGCGGGGCTGGTGGTGTGAGGGTGTGAAACTACACACCCTGAAGGTGTGAGATTTTCAGCCAGGAAGAGAGTAAACAATCAGTGGATGTGGGTGGCTGACTTTGTAGTGCCCTTGATTTCTGCAGGAGGATGCAGTTGGCATGTCTGAATGATTCTGTGGGCAAGCAGAAAACTGAACCCTGCTGCTCAGGAATAACATAGAACTACGTGTAGTGCCAGGAACAGGAGGGTTTTGGTGAGGGACCTTCTCTTCCAGAGCAGAGTGAGGAGAGGAACTGATGATCAGGTCATTCAAGATACTCCCTATATCACAGATGTCAAGAAATTACATAATATCCAACTTTAATTTTAGGATCAACATACAATTAACATGTTAGTGTCAAAATACAATTTTTATTAATATTAAATTTTTAATTTGCTTACAATTGTCAAAATGTTTAAGTAATTCTGCAACTAGCAAACTGAGAATAATCTTCTTATAATATAGATCAATCCCAAACTAGATTGATATTTCTTATTACAGAAGGAAATTTCTTATTCTAAAATGCCTGATTAATGTTAAAATACTGCCCTAAAAGACTGAACAAGCAACCTGTCAATAATGGTGTATATAATGCAGTTTTTCTATATCATTGCTACTAATAATTATCATTTAATAAAGAATAGACATGGCAATCTTAATTGCGAGGTAAACCTGTATAATTAAATACGTAAAATTGAGGTAAAATCAAATAAGACCTCCTACTTTATACAATGTATCAAATACATCTTAGATTTAAAAGTTGAGTGTTAAAATAAAGAATGTAAAAGTAAACATTAACCAGTGTATGAAGACGAAATAAGTTTTATTAAAATTGATATGAATTAACTATTTAAAAATCAATAATAATTTTGCATTAGAAATATACTTAATTGTCAGAGCAATAAGATTAGCCCCCTTTAGAGTACCATAGATGAATTGAAGAAGAGAGCATTACAAAAAAAAAGATAAAATATAAATGGGAAATACACATTGAAAAAAGATATGTAATACATTTAATATTAGTAATCAAAGATATACAAATTCAAAGAGAACAACGTGTTTACTTATAAAATTAGTAGGATTTATAGCAACAAGAGTCCTGAAAGTTGTTGAAGAAAACATATCTTTTGAGAAACTCAAAAGACATTTAATTATTTTTAGCCAAAGGTCAAACTTGTATAACAACAATCACCTTTCCCTACCACATGCTCTTGCAAGGAAGTAAGCTTTGGTCAGAAGATTTAAGAATAAAGGTGACTATGGTAGATACTACGTAATATAGTTAAGGTAATCTCATGAAGATCACAGTCAAAAACAATGCATCATTGTATCATTTACCTATATAGCCAAATATAATTTTAACTCTAATTTTTGAGGCAGCCAGTGCAACAAAGAGAAAATACTATATTTTAGGTCTGGGGCAGACATTATTCTCTTTTATAGCTTCTGATGACTGGTAGTTTAACTTTCACCTGAAACTTCTCACATAATTCCAGTGATATAAAATAACTTTTTAATATAATTTATACAAATAGCCTATCAGAGGAAGTATCCTAGTAAATATTCAGGAACAGAGGTTAGTTCTTACATAAAAGATTAGAATAAAAAAAAAAATAAAAGATTAACTGATTTCACTGACAGACTAAATTTAAAGCAAGATAAGAAAGTTACAAGTGCAATGTTATGGATGATTAGTGCTATTTATCATGTTGTTCCTTGGGATTATTTTAATTTTTATTTGGAGAATTTAAATTTTTCCTGAAGAGTAGGAGACAGATTTCATACCCTAGAAGCAACATTTTGTGGATCTTCAGAACATTGTATATCTCAGATGTGATTTTATTCTGTAAAGTCACTAAATAGTTCCAAAACCTACTTGAAAATTTCCAAAGATAAAGAACTCATTCTTCTATAATCGATGGCGCTCTTTTCTTTATCTGCCTCCCAGAATCTTCTATTTCTATTGTTCTTCATTCCATTTCCTGGAGTTAGAAAAAAATTAATCTTTGATGTTTCTGATCTTTAGCTACCCCCCTCCCAAATACTGTAAACAATAAGCATCCTTCAGGATGAAAAATGTCACACAATAGTCCATGGAACTTCACCTGTTTGCTGAGGACTGTGGACATTAAAGGCTGACATTCTAAGGAGAATATGTGTTGGATAATTGGTGAACTCTTAGCCCCTTTCTTACTTCTAGTTTATAAAAAGGAAGAGAAAACTCTGAGGAAGCTTCAGAGTGATGATTGACTTCTGGAAATAACTTCTAGGACATCTTCTTTTCACTCCCTTCAAACTTGAAGAGAGAAAAGTTATTTCTATTTTTAAACTGCACACTTTAAACCTCATGAGGGGTTTCAGAGCACCTGAGAGCTAGCATAGTACCTGAGGGTGCATAAAGACTTCTTGGGAGAATGGGAATGGAGCTCACTGAAATGTAAAGAAGAAAGAGGTTATCGATAGCTTATTTTTGCCTAGAATAATCCCAAGGGATGAGGTTGGCTGGAGAAGCCTGTAGGAAGAGAAGGCATTAGTAGAGGAGTCTGCACTTCCAGACTGAATCGCTCAGACTAAATCTTCCTGCAAATGTCCCACCCAAGTGATGAGTTAATCTCAGCAAATAAAATCTTTTAATCAAGCCAGAACTGTCCCTGACCCGGTCATCTATCTTTTGAACCTGAGAGAGACAAAAGCAGAATGTTTGGGGGAATATATATGAATTAAAAAAAAATTCTCCCCTTCCCCTACTACAAAGTTAAATCTGAGCTGAGAGATGAAGAGATTATTAAATAAAAGATGACAAAGTATTTCTTTTAATCCCTAAAAACGGAGCTTTCCTAACACTGAAAAATGACCAGAACGGGCTGAGTTACACCTGCTAGATCAGAGGGAGATGTAGAAGCAGGAGACAATATAAATAAGGTGATAACTTTGTAAGTGAAAGAATGAATTCAACTCATTACACTGGCTGCAGTTATTCAAACATCCCATGCAGGATATGATATCAAGACATCTAAATGTTCTTATAATCCTTGTGAAGTTTCTGCCCTTTCAAAATTAAAGTGTGAGACCCAATAATTAATCTCGTAGCACTATTCTCATAAGGATATGATATAGTTTTGTCTTTATCTTTAGTAATATATTCTTCCTTTTAATTTACACACATCTTTTAAATTTTGAGATATTTGGAGAACTCCCCACCCAACTGAAATTTTTTTCTTGCTTCTCTTTAAAAATTATATTGTGATTATTTGCAATTATATGATAATAATTTCATTTGTACCATCCTTATTTCCTTCGTACCTATTGAGTTGACTTTCAGTTAGAGTCACTCATAATGAGAGAGCAATAAAATATTTCTATTTTATTATGGATTACCCCCAAATCTGACTTGTCTGTCAGAATTCCCTTTTGTCTCTATTACACAGTGTGACCAGTTACTGTGACTTATGTTTCCGGTCAAGAAGACATTATAAACAATCATTTTTGTGTAGGTCACAATTAAGTTCAAATAAGCAGCTTTTCTTGTTACTTCTCTTTTTTTCCTGAATACGTATCATCTGCAGATACTATTAAGAATTTATTATGTCCTCAGCATTAACTGAATGAAAATTATAATATCGATGATGTTTTCTGCCTTGCTGGTAGTTCCTAATTACATACCTTTCTCCTGAATTCTCTGAATGTTTATCTGATTTGGAAACAAGCTTTCTTACATTCTCAACCTGTCCACAGAACGTTTGCTGCTTATCTTGTATTAACTAAAAACTGGATCACATAGGGACACTATTTTCTGTATTTCCCTCTCTAACTAAACATGCCTGGTCCAGTAGAAAAGTTAAACATTCTCTCAGTACGTTACTGCTGCTCCAAATATTACACCTCTTCCATCACAGATATTTGGGTTGTTTCTAGTTCCTGATCTGAGCATTTGGCCAATTGGCCACATGGACCTCAACACTATCTTCTAACAACCCCCAAATCATACTCCAAAAGCTCTGGGCTCTCTTGCAGTCTTCTCCACCTCAATCCCCACCATCTTCATCCAAGATGTCAACTTAGAAGTCAATTTCCATGTAGGAGTTGGAGCAGTCTCACTTGAGTTAACTGAGAGGACAAGGAAGATCTGTCCAATCCCCTCAATAACCATCAGTCTTAATAGTCTTGTCCTCTACATTGTGAAGAAGGTGAAGACACACTGGGTCGTTAGATGATAAATGGACTTGTGTTTGCATTTTTAGCTCTGTTGGTTACTTTCATGCTTAAATGTGGTCAAGAACCACCACCCTAAGCTCTTAATTATTGGTGTATACCAATTTCAATACTTTCATCTACAAGTCTCCATTCTCTGGCCATCTATTTCTAGGGCAATTACCTGAACATTTTCAACCTCAGAGATGGATTTTACTAACCCACTCTCTGATCAAAGATTCATCTAGCTTTTCCATACCCTTCCTCAAAGTACGTCTAATTTTTTGATGTGTCTCATAGGGAATTTTAGTACATGATCTAAATGTGTCCCCCAATATTCATGTATTAAAAATTTAATTCTCAGAGCAATAGTGGTGGAAAATGGGGTCTAACAGAATATGTTTAAGTCAAGAGGACTCTGCCCTCATGATGGCTTAATGCTGCTATAAAGGGGGGTTTCAGGAGTGGGACCCCTTCTGCCATATATGATGCAAGAATAGGGCCCTTGCAGATACCCTTAACCTTGATCTTAGACTTCCTAGCCTCCAGAACTATGAGAACTTAGTTTCTTTATAAATTACGTAGTCTTAGTTATGTTATTATAATAACACAAAATGGACTAAGATACTCTGTTCCTTCTTTTACTTCATCTTTCCATCATTTTCGATTTAATCAATAGTAAAATATGCATTTTGTACCATTATCTGTAAGTGCAAGAGTAAGTCAAAGGTATCTGACCCCAGTTGAGCAGTCAGAATTTGTATACTTTGCAATCTACTTACTAATTCTTCACAAAAAATAAGAGAAAACATACTTCATAATTCCTCCTACCTTTAGTCTTTTCAGTCTTGTCCCATACATTGGTAAGAAAATAAAGTCAACCCAGATGATTTCTCTAACATAATGATTCCCATGCATAAAACATACTTAAACATGTGTGGATCTTTATTTTTCTCCTAAAATATCAGAGGAGGAAGTGTCCCTTTTTTTGTTTAAGACTAGTTCCTAATCCTATACACTTGCTTATTTCTGTCTCCTCCAGAAACCGGTTGTATTAACAAAGCATTCCAGCTGCTGTATTTTCAACCTCTCCTCTTCTAAGGTATTCTTCCTTACAGCCTATGAACATACTCAATTCTTGTTCATTTTAAAAACGCTTCTTTCACCTTGTATCCTTTTCTGGTTACAGTGGATCTTTTTCTTCCCCTAATAAACATATGTGAAAATGAGATAAAGCTACCTAAGTCGTACAATGAACACTTACCACTTGGCCACACTTACAACCGTAAATGAAGCATGACAAAATTGGTAATATTTTAAAATAAAAATGCAAAAAATAAAATAAAATATCTGATCATTATCTAAATTAAATGGTAAAACATAAATGTTCAAAAAGAACACAGCTATGACAAATACATCATCCTTCCAAACACTAAATTCACATTTTATTAATTTCTGGTGGTTCATAACTGAAGTTTTGAAAGTGGATGTTTTAATATTAATATACGTGCTAAAAGTGAGAAAATAGCCAAGAAAATTATTTTCCAATTGCATATTACTTACAGTGTTAGAAAAATTAAATGTGCACACCTCTTCAACATGTACTAAACTCCTTTACTGAATACTTTCAAGTAAGGATGTTACATTTAAAATCATTTATCACCCTTTGAATATCATACGTATAAAGAAAATCACAACTTGTATTTTTTATTGATTTTCAATCACAGTAAAAATACATGATTCTTAGGAGAAAAAATATTATGTCCATCTTCCTATTGGATTACTGTTCTCTGGCTAAGACTCTTGCTGAAAGCTCTCACTTCTTTCAGGTCCCCCCTCTACACAGAATTATTGTTCTCCCAGTTCTGGTGAACATGCCCTTCTTGTGATCTTAATTTTGGAAATGGTATTGGAGCCTTGATTTTAGGCTCTAAGTTATAATATTAACCCTTGCAATTTTTATACTTCCTATCCTCGTTTTTGTAAATCATCTCTTTATTAAATTCTCCTGTATATGCATTTTGGTATCTAGGTGTAATGTACACACTTCCCATAAGAATCTTAAATAATACAATGGTCAATCTCATACAATGTCATGTGGCTTCTAACACATTTTTGTAATAAAACTTTTCTTGCTAGTTTCTCCAAGTACCTCCTAATTCCTATTCCCAGTTAGTCTTTTTCAATTATTATTATATTGGCATTGCCACTACATTTAGTGGTACGCCTCTGAAACTTGCTATTTCCACAAATTTGGACATACTGTAACCTTCTTGTTTTATTGTAGCTTCCTGTCTCTTTTACTGACATTTGTTACCTTTGGTGTCTTTTCCTAATACCTCTTTCTGAAATGTTTTTGTTCCGTATCATCTTACTGTTATTCTTATTCTACATTTTCATATTAATAAGACTGATCAATGGACAGAGTTTAAACAATCACATGTAAGGTAAAATATTCCAGATCTGTATTTGTACCCATGCCTCTTCCCTGAGATTTATATTTTAATGCCAAACTAACTGTTAAGTATCAACCTAGCAATTCCTGTCCAAGTGTGCCCATAAAATCTACCACTTGTAAAGGATTTCTATCTTGTTGTTATTATTATCACCATCATCATCATTTGATAGCAAACCCGTCCAAGTAGGCACTCATGCTAAGAATCCTGAGAGTCTTATAGGACCCTCTCTATCACATCCAACATCTAATCAAGGCTTAATAGTGACTATATTTCCTAAACACCTCCTTGAATCTATATCCTCCTATCCTTCTCTACTACAAATGAATTCATATGAATCATTGAGCTAATAATTTCTTTCACTCAGGGTTATTGTGAGGAGTCAGTGAGTTGATATATGTGAAGTTATTATCACAGTGCTTACCAAAAATGTTAAGTGCTTAAGAATGCTGCTATAATATGATGTCAAAATTTAAGTTTCCAACAAGATATCAAGCTATAATAGCTATAAAGTTACCATATCACATCAGAATATAAAGTGTTTACAAACTGTACCTGTATTACTTGAAAATTCTCTCTCACTATAAGACTATAAAATGTAGAGAGCAGCTTAAGAAAAATTCTTCAAAAATAATTCCCATAGCTCTCAAGTCGCTTCCCTAGGAGAAAAGAGGATGTGGAATTTTCTCTTTCTCACATCAAACATACAGTGATTGCACTTTAAGCAGAAAACTCAGAGAGTTTGATTTGTGTTGTATGTACTGCATACGTTTTGAGACATATTCTCACCCCCAAAGCAGAAACCAATATACAGCTGACAAACTGTTTTGGTGGAGAAGCTAAGTGAGAGCAGGATTTTATCTGTCATCCCAGATGGTGAAAATGCATGAGTGCTTTCAAAGGGAGCAGAGTTCCTGGACAAGAGGAACTCCCAGAAGCATCTGAAGACTCCAGTGTACGTGTGGAGTTGCTCACCTGTCGAGCTCACTAAGGGAGGGTGGCCAAAAAGGAAAACAAAATACCTTACTGGTACAACATACAGAAATTCAGCCTGAGATCCCAGGATCCCGGGCCCTGAGAACTCTCAAATAACCTGCGAAAACAGTCCAACAAATAAAGGTCAACTTTACTTGCCAGATTACCTCTTTTTTCTACCGTTCTTTCTTTGACTCAGGCTGAGAGTTAAACAGCAGCCAGTCGGTAGGATTATGGGAGTCAGCAGAGAACAAAGGCCTCCTTCATCAATCAGGTTGCCGCTTTTGAAAAGAGGAAAAGGAGATGTCTTACATTCCATAAAGATTGATCAGAGATTAATGCCATAATATTTTGAGTGATTGAACTTGTGAAGAAGCAAGACTGCCCAGATTGAGCAGAAATTGAGCAGAAACGATCGTAAGATCTATTTCAGTTTCCTTGTAGTTCAGAGAAAACTACCACCATTGTATCCATATTAAAAGGATGGCGGGATACAAAATAAAGTTAGCTTTTGGGGTGTTTTAGATTGTGCACCTCAATTGTACACTAGTTACTTTTATTATTTCTGTTATTAATACTAATGATATTAGGGACGACAGTGCCCTCACTACTTTACCTGATTCTGCTTTGGTTCTGTTAAAGTTCATCTTCCATAAAACTATGAGAAGACTGAAGCAAGAGAATCACTTGAGCCCAGGAGTTTGAGATTGCTGTGAGCTATGATGCCACAGCACTCCACCAATGGTGAAAAAGTGAGACTCTGTCTCAATTAAAAAAAAAGAAAGAAAACTACGAGAAGAATCCCTTAGGATAACAAATCTGTCAAGTCCTACATAAAATTCTGCATAAAACCCTTTAGCAGCTCCTTTTTTTTGTTAACTCCTGTGCTATACAGAGCAATGTTATGGCTCCTTGTCTCCCCTGTAGCACAGGAGGCATTTAGATGCTTGAGGTGAAAATCTGAGACAAGGACAGAAGAAACATGGAAAATGGTGAGCAAAAAATGACGTCTCTCCTATCTGGAGTTTCAGCTGGCCTGGCACAAAGGAACAGGAGAGTAAACCAAGGAAGTGGTATGAGTCAATATTGCAACTTCCTTCTTTAAACTGTGATCACGTGAAAACCAAATTTCACACATACACATAAGTTTTAGTGAACAAACATACAGAAACCATTGTTCAATATATGGCACCAAAAAATTCACTTCCTCCATTGTATTCTTTTATACAGACAATTCTACCTTTTTATAGCATTTTTTGTTGAGAGCCCTTTACTGACCCAAACCAATTTGTTTCAATAAAGCCAATTAATAAGATGGTTGATATAATATAGAATATTAAGTTTAATTTGTATGCAATCAAATGGAAAATTGGGCAGTCAAAAGAATTGAAAGGAAGTAGAGTTTTGTTATTCTAGAGGTAGACTAAATCATATTCGAAGAAAAGTACTCTAAATTACATTCCATAACATGAATGAAAAATCATAAATATTAATTTAAACCTATGATACAAGTTTAATGGCAATGTAACTATTAGTTTACTATTCTAAATGAGAACATAATAGAAAAGAAAAAGCATCACAGATAATGTTTAAGAAAATGGTTCAATCTACAGAGACTTTTGTAGAATTACATAATTCTTATAAACATACTCAGAGTATGAAAGTATACCTTGGACAAACATATATTTTTATTTCTACCCAGGACTAGTAATTTTGAAGGTAAATAAACTTACATTCAGGTGTCATTTTAAATTATGTCTCTGTATATTAAACTTGATTTCATTTCGGCTAAAGTGTATACATACCGCAAGATCTGTGAACTGTGGAAATGTAATACATGCTGTTTATTTGGTAGCAAGAAAACAAATTTTTTATGAAATAAGTGTCCTTTGATTATACTCATTGTGAAAAAAGAAATGACAGAGATGGGAATGTACTAATGAGCTTAAATTCTCCCTGAAGGTTAAGTACTTTTAGGGACTCTTAATACTGTTCTTCAAATTGAAGTTTGTATCTGAGTGAACATTTTGTTTCTTTGTGTTCACAAGAAAAGTATTAACAAGAAATAACATGTCCTTGCCTCATCAAAGTTAGACATTCTACAGGGAAGGTACAGATCTAATCAATAGGGTCTGACTGTCAAATCAGACTAACACCAATCTCCTTCAGTGATACTGTACCCAATTTCACATCTTAGTAAATAATTTTAAGGATGCAGGCAGTCAAGGGACTAAGATGAACCAGAGAATGTTCTAGGCTCTCAAGACTGTCTCCCAGACCCCTTTTTCCTTTATTAAATGGATGTTTTTTGTAAACTTTGGATTCAGTCAAAGACCTTGCTCAAAGAACCAGGAGGCCATATGTGGCCCCAAGCTGTCGGTTACCCACCTCCCTCAAATAAAGAGTTTCATGACTTACACAAACTTCTCCAGGAAGTCGGCCTCATACGTGCTGCCTGAATATCACTCTCAGGGCATTTCAGAGATCAGATCTCTGCCTTATAGCAAAACTGCCAGTTTATTTACCTAAAGATCCAGATGACAAAATGATTAGACTGTATCACTTGGCCGCTTTTTTTTCTGCTGTGATGTCCTTGATGAAGGGGAGAGCATATCATAGATGTGCTGTTTTAATGTCATATAAATGTGTACCTTTACTTATAGAAATTCATGATTTACACATTATGCCAAGCATCTTGTTAATTGGCTTTATTTAAGCAAATTGGTTTGGGTCAGTAAAGGACTCTCAAAAAAATGTATGTTATAAAAAGGAATAATTATCGATATAAAAGAATACAATGGAGAAAGTTAATGTTGTGGTGCCATATATTGAATAATAAAAATATTCCATGGTATCACTAGCATATTGTTACACTGATTTTTGGCTTTAAAAAACTTTTTTTCTAAGAGTATGTTTTTTTTTTATTGGAAACTTAAGATGCCTATTGGACAAAGTTAGCAATATGCACAGAATTATAAATTTGTCATTAAATGTCTAAAATATGAAGTTAAATGCAGTAAAATAAAATCTAGGTATTCCATAATAGAGGTGAGGAATCTTTAGTCCATGTTATTAACAACTACATCAATAGGAATGTAGGACCCATGAGAATGGTGAGTGACAACAAGAATTAGGGTGGTAAAATGAATATTCAGATAAAAATAAAAGAAAAATAGTTTGATGATGAAAGAGTAATGAGGAGGAAATAAAAAGACTGTGGTCTCAGAGATAATTATTATGACTTAAAAAATTAGCATTTGTGTTCTCACTAAGAAAATTATATTTCGCAATAAGTATAGCATTTTCTGAAATGAAAGATGAGTTTTAGAAGGCCCAAGTTTTCATATTCTGGTAATTTTTATTGAATTTTTTTACTGAGCACAAACAATAAACTTAATAATAATTTTTAAGTGTTTTATTATCTTATCCCCAAAATTTATTTCATAAATATTCTCAATTTTACAATGTTAAAAATAATAGCACATCTGCCATATGGGCCACTTAATTTTTGTTTATGGCATTGGTGCAAAACTCAGCCCAAGGCATTAATTGATAATGGAGGATTTATAGTCTCCTTGCGATCATTCAGAAATTATTATTGGAATACAGTCATTATACGAATACTCTGTATAATTTAATTGTGTCCCCTCATTTCACCCTATTTGTGAACAAATACAGTTAAAATAATGCAACTGAGATTGCAAAGACAAGACACGAATTAGTTTTTAAATACATACTGTTAAAAACTCTTAAGTGTATCAGCTCCCAAATTGTTTATGTGAAAAAAAGAGATTTTGTAAACTAAGCTAAAATTAAGACATTTCCATTTTGTCTGAAGGATTTTTAACTCCATATTCTACCAAAAGATCTGTTGGCTGTCCATCATGTTAGTCAATGTGGCAAAATTTCTCCTGCATGTGCTGAAGTGCAAACACTGCAATTTGGGTTAAAGACACTGGAAATCAATGCATTAGAGTGATGTTAGACTTTGCTCTTGATGGCTACTATTTTTTAACTTTTCAGTGTAAATTATTACTGTCTAAATTTATGATTACCAGTTTAAAAAATTTTAGGTACAGCATGCTTTAACAACATTTTGATGTTATAAAAAAGACCTGGGCCTTCAGAGATATGTGTGCTGTGTTTCCACCACACATATCCATGTTAACATATGCTCCACACTAACAAATAAGACCACACAATTATTAATACAGTAACTATGTATTCGATTTTTCTTTTCCAAGTTTTTTTGTGGAAAAGAATGTCTAGTTGCTCTCTCAACCCTCTCTACCTAAACAATCAAGAACAAACAACGTGTTCAGGAGCTAGGAATAATTGCTTTGATTATGGATTACCTGCGGTCCAATAGTGAACATCACTGTTCTAAATAATGTTTGTATAAAATGTTTTCTTATTTTTTCTAAATAACAAAGTCTTTCCATGATGTCACTAGCATCTTGTTACACTGTTTTAACCTGTTATCATCTGAATGTTTTAGCACACATTCCTTTAGAAAATAAAATGGTTTTTAACAGATTGAATTAGGTAGTAAAAGAAAAGCAAATTTGTTCCTGATTTTGCTAAACTGACTTCTTTGGTGGTGACTAAGAATCCACTGCTGGCTGGCAGATGACATCTGAAATCTAAGTGTACAACAGTAAACAACAGCATAAAGAAATGCGGTGTAGAAAATAGTTTCGTGTATAGCAATGTTTTGTAAAGAAAGAAAAAATTCAGTATCGTACGTTTAATTTAGGTGCTGTGTTTGGTAAATAAAACAAAGAAGGAAAAGGTATATGTTGAAAACTTCCTTAGAAATGTATTCAAATTCCATAGAACTCAAAAATTTTTTTGAGGGAAAAGAAAATGCTTAGCAATCCATCCATAAGGTTTTGTAACATAAAGCTGACGTTTTAAATAACCAATTTTCTTTATCGTTTAGCCTGATATTTCTTCAAAATTAGCAAATATTTCACAACTTTTAAGTGTTTATTCTGTTTGAGTGACTTAATTGCAATTGAAACCATTTTACAATTTAAAAGCAAGAAATGAATTGATTGATACAATTTATTTTAACATCATTACAAATTCTGTTATAGAAAAACTATTTCCTAATTCTAACACACACACCCCATAACCTACTAAGAAAATATAAGGAGGAAATACTCAAGACACTTACAATTCTTGTTTCTGTGACGGTCATGTGGCCAAGCCTGGTCTACATCACTGCCTTCTTCTGCTATCCATTCTGTGTTTCCTTCCCCCCTCCAGCAAGCACCACAGGGGTCCTTCATTCCTGAAGGGTCAGGATCATTGCTATTCCCTCCTGGGTTGAGTTACTGTACATGGCGTCCCCACAGTCACCCTTTACAGGGAAAATGGGAAATTGTAGCCAAGTGTAATTTTATTTGCAAAATAATGGGGGTGTCAAAAAAATACACACATTTTAAGAGATGTTATCTGTGTATTACTTTTCATCTGCATTAATTAGCAGTGTCTGGATGCACATGGCAACCACTTTGAGCACCTCTTGCAAGTTCAGAAGTCAAACAAGACTTGTATGCATCTTTTGCTGTTGGTGTGTATTGAATATTACAATTTTAATACAGTTTTTTCCTTTCTTAAAATGTGTACATATTTTGGCAGGCTTTGTATTCATTACAGAAATTTAAAAGATATTCTCCACATGTTGTGCACCTCTTTGTAAAATTTTATTTTGAACACTTTTTAAATAAAATAATTTTAGCTACAATTTCCCATTTCGCCTGTGTATGGCAACTTTTGGGACACCATGCAATTTTTCCATTTACCTGAATCATGGTGCATGGTAATACTAGAAGAAAACCTAAGGTATCTCATGGATTTCAGATAAACTCTTCCTTACCTCCTTTGTGAAATACTATTCAAATTGCCCCCCACAGTCAGGATCAATCACCCCAGCCAGCACAGTAACTCCTTTCTTGGCCTGTTCAACCCAAAGTGGCCAGGTGGCAATCTTAGGTTTTAATTCAATAGAATCATTGTTGTGTCTCCTAGTACAAATTCCTAGTATAAATATTTCTCTGTTTTGGAGCTAAACTAACTAGGTCAGCAGCACCTAAGGTTGTGGGAACAGGAAGAAAAAAATTTGGTAGTGGGCTACTTAGGGGTAATAGAGAGTGATACCACTCCCATTTTCCCCCTAAGTTTCTGGACCCACAGACTATAGTAGAAGCAGTACCATGTACTGGACCCCAAGTCAAATCATACACAACCCTCTAAAGAAGCGTGCCCCAGTTCAAGGAACTGAGACCTACTTGGTTCTATAACTTAGGCCATTCACCAATCTACCAAATCAGATGCTTCAGGAAGATAGAGAATATGGTAAAACCAGTGAATTTCATGAGAATCCCATTGCTACACTTCATTTGCTATAACAGAATTTCCTTGATCAGGAGCAATACTGATAGATTACTCTGACTGTGGATAAGAAATTCTAGAAATTGATGGGTAGTAGTTTTGGCAGAAGCGTTACACGCAGGAAAGGCAAATCCCTACATAATATGTATATATCAGCAAGAGCAAAATGCTGCCCCTTCCATTATGGAAGCAATCCAGTGTAACCATCATGTCCCTAATCATCCCTTGGGAATGATGTCATATCCCAATGCAGTGTTGGTCTCTGCAACTGGCAGACTGAGATTGTGCATCAGCAGTGACCTTAGCAAAGTAGGCCTTGGTGACTAGGACTCCATGCTGCTGAGTATTTTTGGTGACTAGGACCCCGTGTTGCTGAGTATTTTTGGTGACTAGGACCCCATGTTGCTGAGTTCTCACATAACTTTAATCCCTTCTTCCTTATGTGCCTTCTTTGTTCATTAACCCATTGGGCAATGACTGCAGTAACTGGGGAAAGTGGCTTCCTGGTATTCCATACATATTTAATTCTATCTACTTGATTATTAAAATCCTTCTCTGCTGAGTTCATTCTTTGGTGAACATTCACGTGGGACACAAATATCTTCACTGTTTCTGTCCTTTCAGAGAGGCTTATTCACATATTTCTTCATCATATTTCTTTGTCACCAATTTTCCAATCATGTTCCTTCCAAATCCCGGACTATCCATTGAAACCAATGTCCACAAACCATGAATTGGTATATAATAGCACACCTGACCTTTTCTCCTTCATAGCAAAGTGAACACTCAGATGTTCTATTTGAAGCTCTTTCTACTGCGAGGATTTCCTTTTATCTCTTGTCTTTAGAGGATGTCCCAGGAACAGCCTATTAGTGCTACAGCTATCCATTATCAGGTGATGCCTATATATCATGTAGAACCATCTGTAAACCAGGCATATGTCTTCTTTTTCTGTCAGCTGATAGTAGATAGTTTTTCTTGAGGCTACAGGTGCAGGTTGAGTGAGAGAAGGCCTTGTAAACAGGAGAAGGTTCTATGGACATTTGGGTCACTTCTTCATATAACTCACATGTGTCTTCAGGACATGTTTTGGCCTGATATCTTATTTACCACTTCCATTTGATAATGGAGTACTTCTGTGCACACCAAACATTAATGAGTGAGAAACCCCAGTTTATAATAGGCAGCTCAGACTGCATGGAAACTTGATGGCAAATAGCCAAAAGGTTCAAACCTACTAAGGTCTAGTAGTAGGCCATGAGCTGCTTTTCAAAAGGAGAGTACTTATCCACAGAGGATGGCAGAGCTTTTCTCCAAAATCCTAAGAGACTATCCTGTCATCATATGGAGGGGTCTGCCAATTGACATTGCAAGCACCACCAATCTGGTGAATGATATTGCCCAAGTGGCGATATAGATTGCATAGCAGCCTGGACTATGCTTACAGAGCTTTTTTTATTGTTTTTTGCTCTGGACCCCACTCAAAACTACCAGCTTTTCAAGCCATTTAGTAAATGTGGCTTGAAAAGGAGAAATACATTGTTGTGAGAACTTATTGTTCACCTTAGAAAAAGTATATCAACATGGCTCATTCCATTGTGCCTCCTAAAATTTCACTAATGTAGAAGGTCCCTAACTTTTGTCAGACATATTCCCCATTGTCTGACATGGAAATGTCTTACCAATAAACCTCTTGCTCAGTAGGTCAATCAACATAATGTCATCAATATATTGGACCAGTGTGATAAGTTATGAAAAGGAAAGGTGATCTAGACTCATGCAAATTAATTTAGGACATAGAACAGGAGAATTAATACAGCCATGAAGTTCAAAGCAGTGTAGGAATATTGCTGGTCTTCCCAGCCGAAAGCAATCTGCCTCCGGCAGACATTATTGATAAAAATGGAGAAAGACATTTGCCAGATTAATAGCTGCATAACAAGTACCAGAGGATGTGTTAATTTGCACAAACAATAAAAACACATCTGGTACAGTGGCTGCAATGTAGTCACCACCTGGTTAAGTGTAGGATAATTTATTGCCCTCCTATGAGATCCAACTCTCTTCTGAACAAGCCAAAGAGTCTATTAAAAAAGGGATGTTGTGGGAATCCTCACCTCTGTATTTATCAAGTTCTTGATGGTGACAGTAATCTCTGCAATGAAGAATTGCTTTGGTTTACTATTAATAGTTTCCTAGGTAGAGGTAGTTATAGTGACTTTCCCCTGGCTTTCTCTACCAAGACCTCACTCCACAGATAAGGGAACAAATTTCACTATTCTGTTAAGCATATCAATTCCAACTATGCATTCAGAATTGGAGAAATAATCACAGGATGAGTTCAGGGACCTACTGTGCCTATAGTGAGAAGGACCTGAAGTAAAACTCTTATTAAAAATAAACTGACCTCTCTCTATAAGCCTCTGCTCTAACTGTTGGAACGAAGTGACATTTGGATTTCCTGGAATTGGTATAAGTTCAAAGCCAGTGCTGGATAGTCCTTGACAGTTCTAATTATATTCTTTACTTCAATGCACAGTTAGTTACTCTGGTAAAAAACTGTAGGTCCCCGTGAGAAAGGATGGCAAAAAGATTAACAGTATTACAAATTTCTTAAGGGTAGTGGGGTTCTTTCTTAAGGAAACCTAACTTTCCCTTCATTCAAAGGGTTCTGGGTCTGTAAACTTGTTCAAGACTGGTAATGGATCCTGGAGCCTTGCTCTTTGGGTATACATACTATGCATACTTCAGGTTAGACTTTTGTTCAGTTGACCTACAACTTTTCCATTTGTACTGACCCAGTAAAAATGTAGTAGCCTTTCTATATATTTTACTTCTAGGAACACTTACTCAACTAGTCAATGCTGCATGTCTGTACTAGTCAGACTATTCTGATTGCTGCTTTGAGTCTCTTGTCTGCTATAGTAACAACATCCTCCTTAGCTTTGTCACTTGAGTGCCACAACTTGTTCCTTGCCACCTGGAAATCAAATGATTCCCACTGCATTTATGCTGATTTAGTTGTTCAGTTCTCAAGTACGGTCTAGGCTATGAAGAAGAGTGATTACAGAGCATTTCAATAATAGCCAGACTCCCCTAAAAAAATTTCTCATGATAGTGAAAAAAAGTATGTTCTCCTAGTGTGAATGTGAAAGTCTTAAGAGACAAATGCAATCTAACATTCTAATCTCCCTAAGGTTTTGAATCCTTTCATCTACATCAAATCATGGAAGGTCTACAATTCTAACACTAATGGTGGGTCACCTTTTCATCCTTGTTTCAGTCAATCAATCAAAAAAAATTGTTTTGAGCACTCTTTCTAACTCTCTGTTCTATATATTAGTTGCAGATTCCCTGCTTGATAAGCACATATCACTAAATTCAGCCTGAGCCAGCTTTATGTTTCTCCTATAACTATCCCTAACTTTTTGTGTCTATTCTCATACATGCTTCTTGGATTATTGTATGTGTGAATTAAAAATTAAAGTAGTTTTTGTAGTCTTTTGTAGTTTTTGCTTCTTCATGGGTCACACTTTTACCTCACCTTTAGAAACCTGCTGAAATTTGAGTCTACTTACAGGTTTAGAAGCAAGACGGGTGGTTAGGGGAAATATAAGCTCTGACATGTAAGAGCTTACATGCACCATGTAAGTGCATGGTGAACTTGGCAGCCCTATACAAACAACTCAGTCAGGTTTCATAACCTTGGAATACCAGTGTCTCACAGTTGTGCTCATGTTGCTGTGTGGGACTGTCTTGCTGAGTGGTGTTCATTATTTTTAGTGTGCATTGTTATGTGCCATTGGGAGAGTATTGGGAATTTGAATTACAGCAATGAGCAAATGTGTAAATTTATTAAACTTAGCAAGAGTGGAAGCAAAATTGGGGATATTTTAGCCCAAATTTATGCGGATAATGCCAGAAAGCAAATGGAGCATACAGATGGATTAGGAGTTTTTCCAAAGGGAGAGAAAGCCTCAGTGATGAATAAAGGTCAGGGTGGCAAGTAATGAGAAAAACTGACAAAATCTTTGCAAAAACTTGTCCAATTGTGTGTTGAAATCATCAGCTGACTGTGAGAAGCATAACAGATCAAGTAAAAATTGATAGAAAAACAGTTTGGAAAATATTAACTGAAAATCTTGGCCAATAACTCATGGCTCTTACATCATAACAATGCACCAGCTCACATGGCTCTATCAGTGAGGGAGTTTTTAGCTAGTAAACAGATAACAGTGATGGGACAATCCCCCTACCCAACTGATCTGGTCCCCCACTGACTTTTATCTTTACTCAAAGATAAAAGAAATATTGACAGGAAGACATTTTGATGACATTCAGGATGTCAAGAGGAATACAATGAGAACTTTGATGGCCATTCCAGAAAAAGAGTTCCAAAATTGCTTTGAAGGCTGTACTAGGCACTGGTATCAGTGCATAGCTTCCCTAGGAGATACTTCAGAAGTGACCATAGTGATATACTATGACCACAGTGAGGTAAGTAGCTTTCTTTTTCTAGGACGAGTTCATGAACTTAATTGTCAGACCTCATACTCTATGACTTTACTCAGTATTGTCTTGCATGCAAGCAAAGTGTCTCAGGATGTGTCCATTATAGTTTCCTCAGACAATGTAGGATCAATTCCCTCACAAAAGGGTAGAGAGATCACTTCTTCTGTGGATGGAGACTTTGCTCTTACTAGAGGAGTGAGAGATGAGAAGGCCTCTTCCAAGGGCAAAGTTTCTAGAATTTAGGAACTCAGTGTCCCCAGCTCTATCTGGGTCCTCCCACACATCCCCATTTAAAGCTTCAGAAACCCATTTCTTCCCATCAATGCCCTCTCTTTAACAGCAGACACTGCATGAGGCTGTGAGTTCAACTTTCATTGCAATTGACCCAGTTGGAAGATAAGATTTTGAGTATGAGCTACATGAGATATGAGAAGCTACATGAGATATGGTTATCCCTCAGAGCATGTAAGATTTCAGGTCAATAGTGTGATGCTTGAAGTGAGAATTCAAACCCCTGAGGGCATGTTTTTTGTTGTTTTTTTCTCTACTAATTGTCCAGATTCATCAGGAGCAACACGCCAATCTAATTGTAGTTTTTAAAATTTTTTTCTTTATTTTTTAAATTTCAGATTAATATGAGGGTACAAACGGTTAGGTTATGACAGTTGCATTTGTTAGGTAAGGTTCTATTGTAGTTATGCCCCTCATCTAGGAGGTGTGCCATATACCCTTACTTTGTGCCTATTAGGCGGGGGCACACCAATCCCTTTCCATCCTCCCCTCTCTTCCCTCCATTTTTGAGGACGAATTAAATTGAATCTCTTTTTTGTGTGGACATGTATTAGTGTGTCTACTGGCTTCATATTAGTATTGAATACATTAGATACTTGCTTTTTGTTAGTCAGAAATGTTCAAAAAGATTATACACATATTTATCCAGCTCTTTACAGCTTCTAAAAAGTAGATTAGCAGTATCCTATGTGATACTTTATATATCTTCATGACTAGATCATACCATGGACTGTCAATGCTCTTTTTACTACTGGAAAGAGTGATTAGCATCTTTACAATCTAATCATATTAGAGAACCAATACCAGGAACGCCAGTTCACAAACTCATCCTTAAAACTCTTCCTCTAGACCAATTGTTCTCAACCTTCCTAATGCCATGATATATTTTCATTATTACAAAGGGGTCGACTCACAGGTTGAGAACAGCTGCTCTAGACCCAGTTTCAGTCCCAATATCTATATTAGTCAGTATTCTCTGGAGAAACAGACCAGCATATTCTCTCACTGTCTGTCATGGGGAGTGGAGGGAGGAACATTGTCAGAGACAGAGAGGAGAGGATTTATTGTAAGGAATGGGTTTATGATAAGGTTCACATGATTATGGAGGCTGAGAAGTTTCAAGATTTGCTATTGGCAATATGGAGACCCAGGAGAGCGAATGGTGTAAGTTCTGATTTGAAAGATGGCAAGCTCACAGCCCAAGAAGACTTGACTTTTCCCTTTTTTTTTTTTTTTTTTTTTTTGTTGGTTGAGTCCAAAACCAGAAAATGACCTATATGTCTCAGCTCCATTATTCAGGCAGGAGCAGTTCCCTTTTCCTCAGCCTTGCTCTATTCAGTCTTCAGGTGACTTGATAAAACCTACCCACATTAAAGAGGACAATATACTCCAGTCAATGGGGCCAAATGATAATCTTATTTAGAAACGCCCTCACAAAGTGACATTTTACCAAATGTCTGAAAACCGTGTGGTGGCCCAGTCAGGTGAACACTTAAAATTAACCATCATAATGCACTTCAGATAATAGAGTCGTTTATTCAATAAACATTTAAAGCCTCACACTAAGTCTGATAGATTAGTGGCAAATAATATGGAACTATCCTTAGGTACAGTTGCAAATGTAATGCTTCAATAATGTGTCAGATGCAGAATATGTTTAGGTGGTATTAGTAATGCGCTTAAGGCAGGATGCCTTTAAGTGCAGTCCAAGTAAGGAAACTATTAGTTCTAACTGATGGGTTAGCAAGGTAGGCATGGCATCACTCAGGCTTACACAGCAAACAGCATATGCTCCAGGCCTTGAATTGTAAGTGCAGCTTTAACGTGTAGATAGAAAGGACAGACAGAATATAATTTTCCATAAAGGATGCAGGAAAAGGATATATGTAGAAAAATTTCTTGATTTGAACTTCATTTAATATGATTTGGAGATTGTATATAAAGTCAGCACATTGTGCCCCGTGATTGCACCAATGTACACAATTATGATTTAATAAAAATGTAAAAAAAAAGAATCTCTGGGAGCTAGTTCTGAAGACTATCATCAAAGGCAGATTATGAAGAATTTTATATGTCAGCAAATAGCATTTGCACAATATTTGGTAGGTAATGCATTGCCATTAAAAATTTTTGAGTCTTCATTGGCGGTGATGTAGGATTGTATCGAAAGAATCTTAAAATGGGCAATGAAAATATAAACAAGTAGACTGTGGAAAGAAAACCCAAGAAGAAAGAATATTTAGGATGTGTTTTGGAAGTCAGGAATAACCTTGACTTTTGAGCCTTGAGTAAAACATTAGAAGTGATTGTAGCGTTAGAGGACATTAGAAAAGTCAGAGTGGTGCTGATTTAGAGATAGAAATAAATTAAAGTTCAAAAATATTTAACATGAGGTGACAGAAGATACTTGGCTTTGGAGCATCATTAAGCATCTAACAAGTGAACAATGATTCAAGGAGTTCCAGGTCAGGTGTGTATATAATGGCCATACATGAGAGAGTGATAGTCAAAATAAATTTTTAAACAAGACAAATTCACTGGGGGGGGGGAAAGAAATAAGTAGGAGGCTTGGGAAATATTCCATATTGAAAAATAAAGATAGTCACTACAAAGAAACGATACGAGTAATTGAAATAAATCTACCTTCCTCAAAATCTTTAAAAGATAGAGACAGAATTGTTAAAATATGAAGAGATAAAATGAGGAATGATAAAAATGACACATTCTGTGACTGATTTTTACTAATAGCAATTGTGTTGAAGTTCAATTAGTGTTAACAGTAGGTAGATTTTTGGAAGGAAAGAAGTAAATGCAGCCTGTTTTGAAAAGAAATCTGTTAATGAAAGAAAAAGTGGAAAAATACCAGGAGGCAGCAACAAAGTATTGTTGACAATATTTTTTAGGAAAAAATAAAGACTTTTGTGCATTTATAACAAAAAATCTGTTTGAGGTAGGAAATGCAGTTACCTGATAGGAATACAGTAATACAAGGTGTCCATACAGTTCACGTGCAATTTTCAATCACACACTATTTTAAACTGCACATGAACTTTATGGACACCCTGTATAATGAAGTGCTTAATAATTTACCAAAGCAAATATAGTTAGCAAAATTAATTATGAAATTTAAAGATATTTAAATCAAGTTTTCATATTAAATGAATATTCCAATACTAAGTGTTTCTCTTATTTAATTTCAGTGAAGAAATTCCAATAAGAAAAGAGAGCAAGTGAGGTCACTTAAGCTAAGGTGTGGGGATGATAGTTTTACTTTGTAACCATCAAGTAATAAAACAATTGTTTTAGAGTGACATTGAACTATAACATCAAGTAGTGAAAATTTAAGATGCTGGTTCAATTTCCCATCAGATAACCTAGCCATTTATAAGTGAAAGCTCCCATATATCAGTGAAAAATGTAAAAACAAGAAGTTTGGCTGGTTGTAAAAATGGTCTCAGAAATACTTAGTTTTAATAGGCAAATCTAGGTTGTAAAATTGATAAATTATCATTGGTTTTATGATGATATTGTTGATTCTTGGGATCGATTATTGTTTATTTTTGGTTCATTTTTTTATTGTGACAATATATTCTGTTTTCTGAAATTATGGATCAGCTCTGAGACTCCGGTACCCACTTCTAGGTGGTCACTGAATCCTCTCTCACTTTACCAGTTTCACTCCTGACACACACACACACACACACACACACACCACACACACACACACTTTTTCTCTTTTTCACTTTGCCATCCATGTACCTTATTTGTAAATTCTTTTATATATTCTTCGATAAATTAATGCTGCTTCATAAATCAACAGCATTATTTATATAGGACAGTATAACTATTATACATTGAGTATGTTCTTATCTCTATTCTTAATGGTTGGGTTAGATTTGAAATTGAGTTCTTTTGTCTTGAGAAGATGCATTGGAATATAAAATAAAATAAGTTCTGTAGCTCTTCGTGAGATTTTTTTTTTAATATTTTAAGTAGACTCTTTGTTATTTACTATTCTGAGCTGAGCAGATCCTTGGATAGAGTTGTATTGTTTATTATTACCTGAAACTGCTATTGCTCTAACACATTAAATTTTTCACTTAAAAATGAGAGTGTCTAAGTTGGCAGGAGAACTTACGCGAAATGTCAGTTTGTAGAGCTATCAATCATTTTAGAGCAGTAGGTATTGGAGATTGTAACAAAAAAGGCTATATTGTAATGTTAATCTGAATCTCTGTTGTAAAAGTAGCAAGTTTGATGGCACATGAAGTACAATGAAAGGTTAAGAAATAGACTTGAAAGGAGTATCTGGAAAGATAAGTGATAAGACCTTTCTCAGACTATAGAAATACAGATAAGTACCAGAATGTGCTGACAGCTATGAAGTGTGGTTAAGGTAATTGTTCAGTGCATCAGTCGACATGTAACATAGAGTTGAATAGAAACCATTCAGGAGACAAGTGAGTCACATAACAGGATAAGATAAGCACATTTTGCCCGAGTACTAAACTTCTGAAAATGGACTGAGTGTATGTAATATGGATGCTTTTATCATTTTATTTTTCTTTTCATCTATCAGTTGTTAGGTTTTGTGGGGGCTATAGAAAAATAAAGGCATTACAATTACATAATTGTAGCTGCATGAGAAAATTAAATCATCATCAATGTGAAAAAAATCTAAAACAGGTTTTATTGACGATTATTTTGTACCATGTTTAATTCTAAGTTAGTGCTAAACTTGAATATCTTATTTAGCCAAGTGGTCATAGAACAATTGAAATTTTTCTTAAGCAATGATTTTTTTTATAGATAAGTGATCAAAAAAGACCTAGCAGTTTCACTTTTATAAGCAGTTTAAAGTAAAATTCGGTTGTACTTGAAGGAATCAAGAGTTTATATGGTGATCATCTTTCACATCATCTAGGTCTCTATTCATCCAACCGTTAAGATACAAAGTCACAAGGAGCCATCTGAAAAATGCAATATATATGTATTCATGACATATTTATTGCTTAATACAGTGTGCTATCAGTATTAATTCATTTTAAAAGTGAAAAATACTTTTTTATAATCAAGAAGCAAATTCATAAGATAAAATAACAATCAAATTATATAACTTTTGGGAAAAGAAAAATCCAGTGTGTCTCAGTGTAGTGTGTCACAAATGAGTGAGTTGTCTTGCAGGGTAAAAGGAAGAAGATTGAATGATATGATACCAGTACATCTTAAAAGGCTAATACTAGTTTTATATCCATATAAACATTTTAATAAATGATTTTGGAGATAACAGCACAACTGCTAGTCTTCCCCAAGTTGAAACATGTCTCCGGCTTATTCTCAGGGAGAAAATCCCTAAAGTTTAGAGTACAGCATATTAACAATGTTGTCCTCTACATCAATGACTCATTTATCCAGAATAGATATCTTAGTAGCAAGTAAGTGCTTACTTCAGTGAGTTGTATGAGATGTTTTTCCCCATAGGGATCCTTACTGCAAAGTTACACTAGTAAATTATTTAGGAAAGCGCTGAAAGACCAAGAAAATTGTTGTGACCTCATCTCAAATCTATGAGGCTCCGAAGCATCTGCAAGAGCTAATAGGCAAATTTAATCAGCCTCAGAAACACAGATACCACCTGACATCCATGTGCCAGTGCACATGAATGCTTGAGGCGTGATTAATGGGAATCCAATATGTTAATATATGTGTGCAATATTTTTCTTTTTTTTTTAATTATTAAATATATGTATTTTATTATTCTTCATTACATTATTTCCCCCCCCACCCCTCCATGGTAAGACAGAATTGATTTACAGAAAAGAATACAGAAAACACCAAAGCTCCTGGTAGAGGGAGAGATTTCAAGCGGGGAGAGAGATGCTCTCTCCATTCCTCTCCTGGTCTTTCCCCGTCTCCTCCTCTAGGCCTCTAGCCTCAGGGTATATATAGGTGTGTGGGTTCCTTGGCCAGGAAACAAATGAATACAGTCCCTTCCACCGGGGGCAAGGTGAATGAGTGTATCAATGAATGGACACAGTC